>ML103658.1:12846-97856 GCA_003697995.1 Taxidea taxus jeffersonii | reverse complement strand
ATTCTTCCGTGTGTTCATGGCACTCTGGACCTGCCTCTATTATAGCATTGGTCATGCTGTACTATAATTGTGGATATGTACATATCTGTCTTAGCCCATTTGACAGTGAGCTCTTCCAGAGAAGAGTTCATTATCCTTGTGACTGACCAGCATCTAGCACACTGTTATACAGTAGACTGTAATACTTATATGTGTATTGAATGAATAAATAAACAGAAGAGTAAAGCAAGTATATATTCTATCCCTCTTGGTTCTAACTCAGAAGCCAAAGATAAACATTCAGAAACAAGAAAGCATAAACACTGGGTCTCTTGATTCTTTACCTTGAAATTTCTGTCAATTTTTTCCTTAAGTGAACCGCACAACTGAATTTTAACAATTTAATGTTTTTATTTGTTTTTATTTTATTTATTTATTAGAGAGAGAGAGAGAGAGAGCTCAGGCAGACAGAGTGGTAGGCAGAGGCAGAGGGAGAAGCAGGCTCCCTGCCGAGCAAGGAGTCCGATGTGGGACTCGATCCCAGGATGCTGGGATCATGACCTGAGCCGAAGGCAGCCGCTTAACCAACTGAGCCACCCAGGCGTCCCAACAATTTAATGTTTTTAAAAAGGCTTATTTTAAGAAACAAAATCTTTGTTCCAAAACAATGAATTTTGGAACACTGAAAAAATTTAAATTAAATTTTTTAAAAAGGGTGCCTTGGGTGGCTCAGTGGGTTAAGCCTCTGCCTTCAGCTCAGGTCATGATCTAAGGGTCCTGGGATCGAGCCCCACATTGGGCTGTCAGCTCAGCAGGGAGCCTGCTTCTCCCCCTCTCTCTCTCTGTCTGCCTCTTGTGATCTCTGTCTGTCAAATAAATAAATAAAATCTTAAAAAAAAAAAAAAAGAAAGAAACTCTTAACTATAGAGAACAAACTGATAGCTACCAGAGAGGAGGTGGATGGAGGGATAGGTGACATAGGTGATGGGAATTAAGGAGTGCATTTGTAGTGATGAGCACTAGGTGTTGTATGGAAGAGCTGAATCACTCTATTAAACACCTGGAGCTAATATTACACTATAAGTTAACTAACTAGAATTTAAGCAAAAACTTTTAAAAAGTAAAATAAAAGGGCCTATTTCAACAACTGAATAAGTAAATGTACATTTCTTTTTTGGGGATTTTTTAATTTAAATTCAATTAAATAACATATAATGTTTATTATTTGTTTCAGGGATACAGGTCTGTGATTCATCACTCTTATATAATACCCAGTGCTCATTACAACACATTTTTTGTATCATACACCATAAAGCAGCAAATTGAAAATGGAAGACCAAAGGTGTCCTTAAAAATGATAAAGGCCAGTAGTATAGTGACATATGTTCTTATGTAACCCTTCTTTTGCCCTAGAAAGCTGGAAGGAGCAGGACATGGCATTTTTCTTCTCTGAGACTCAGATTCATCATCTGTAAACTGAGCAGAACAGACTCTGGCCCCTTCCAGTCTGATAATCAGTGACACTATAATATGCCATAGAATTGCTAGAAATGCCACCAATGCATAAAAATGAATACAAAAGCTACAGACAAGAGGAACTCACAAAGGGGCATCCTCAACTAAGGCAAACATGACTACACAGAAGCAAGAAGACGAGGGTAAGATAATGTGAATTATGCCAAGGGATTCTAGCTGAAATGCCAACAAATACATGCAATTATTCTAAGTGTGCACAGGAGAAAAGAGACAAAATGAGATTGTTGAAGCTTTAAAATGTCTTAAGAAATGTGAATCTCACAGGGCTCAATCAAATGACACAGAAAGGCAAAAGTATTTAATGACTTAGAGGCAAGGGTTTAAAAGGGCTTACTAATATCACGTCTCCCCATTCCTTCTCAATTTGACAAAAGAAAAAAATCACAAAATTTTCCAGTTATGTATAGTCTCTAAGACTTGCTTAAAGTACTACACTCTTGGGGTGCCTGGGTGGCTCAATGGGTTAAAGCCTCTGCCTTTGGCTCAGGTCATGATCCCAGGGTCCTGGGATCGAGCCCCACATAGGGTTCTCTGCTCAGCAGGGAACCTGCTTCCTCCTCTCTCTCTCTGCCTGCTTCTCTGCCTACTTGTGATCTCCATCTGTCATATAAATAAATAAAAACTTTTAAAAAAATAAAAATAAAAAAAGTACTACACTCTTGTTTTTAAGCCAAGTCTGGGCTCTTTTTTCTTCACTAATGTCTATGAAGGTGAATGGGGATAAGAATATCACAGGTAGAGTACAACTTACCAAGTTAGATAAAATTATCAATCTCAAGAATTAGTTGCACATCTAAATAGTTCTAGGCAAAATGTTCTAACCTGCAGAGGTCCATAATTTTGAGTTTCCCCTCTTCATCTCCCAAATGTCATGCTCTGTGCCCTTGACAGCTGCTGTGTTTTGCCACTCTGATGGTTTCTAAGCTGCTCTGCATGTGACTGGCTGTGATATGAGAAGAGGGAGAACAGATAAAAGATGAGGAGAGCACTAGAGCAGAGCGAAACAGCTGCCAGAGGAAAGATGTGTCACTGCAAGGTATGTAAAAGCAGACACTAGAGATGGAAAACTTTTGTAAGGGACT
Organism: Taxidea taxus jeffersonii; assembly: GCA_003697995.1. Lineage (NCBI taxonomy): Eukaryota > Metazoa > Chordata > Mammalia > Carnivora > Mustelidae > Taxidea > Taxidea taxus. The sequence goes on along the minus strand of ML103658.1, from coordinate 95,259 downwards.
TCTGTGCAAATGAAGATTAGAAACATGTGGAAGGTCAACAAACAGGGGAATCAAGCACAAAACTGCAAATCCACTTTCACAAATTCTGTGTTCTGATTATCCTTTTAAAACGGTAATTTCATTCCACTTCAGTCAGAAGGGAATGATTACTTAAAAGCATCAAAACCATGTTTTTTTAAAGACAGTCTACTGAATTTTAAAGGATTCTTTTTTTTCAGCTTTAGAGGAAAAAAATTGTAATATATTTAAAGTATACAATTAATGATTTGATATAGTTTTATATACTGTGAAAGAATTCCACCATTGAGTTGACTAACACATTCATCACCTATTTTGTTTTGTCTTTTCGTTTGTTTCATTTTGTTTGGGTTTTTATTTTTGTTTGAGTTGTATGAGTTCTATATATGTTTTACATATTAACCCATTACTGGATAGTTTGTGAATATTCTCCCATTCTGTAGGTTGCCTTTTCATTCTGTTGATTGTTTCCTTTGCAAAGCAGAAGATTTTTAGTTTGATGTAGTCCCACTTGTCCATTTTGCTTTTATTTCCTTTGCTTTTAGTGTCAAATCCAAAAAGTGATTACCAAGATCAATGTCAAGAAGCTTACTTAATCCTCATGATTTCTTCTAGGAGTTTTATGGTCTCAGGTCTAATGTTCAGTCTTGGATCCATTTTGAGTTGATTGCTCAAATGTAGTGTATGATTTTCATTCTTTTTTATGTGAATATCCACTTTTCTCAACATTTATTAAAGAGATTGTCCTTTCTTCATTGTATATTCTTGGCACTTCATAAAAACTTAATTGATTTTATGCCTGAGTTTATTCATCAGTCCTCCAATTGGTTCCATCGATCTATGTGTGTTTTATGCTAGTCCCATACTGTTTTAATTATTCTAACTTTGTGATATAATTTGAAACTAAAAAGTGTGATGTGTCCAACTTTGTTCATCTTTCTCAATATTTACCAAGAGTTTTTTATAGTGCCATAAGAATTTTAGGACTGTTTTTTAATTTCTGTTGAAGATGCCATTGGAATTTGACAGGAATTACATTAAAACTACATCTTTTTACATTGTCTATACATTAAAAAATTATTTTAACAATTGTTATTTTCAATACTTTTCTCTTTTAATCTTCCTTTATACCAGTGTTATAAATTATTTACCCACTATCATTACAAGAGTAGAGAATTATGAATTTAACTATGTTTACCTTTACCTATGAAGTTCATATTTTCATATATTTTCAATGTTCTTAATTAACATCCTTTCATTTAAGCTTGAGAAACTTTCCATAACATTTCTTATAACTCTGGTCTACTTGTGATGAACTTCTTCAGATTTTGTTTATCTGGAAAACCCTTTATTTCCTTTTAATTCTGCCAGATGGAGTATTCTCAGTTGGCACTTTTTTCCCAGCACTTTGAATATATCATTCCACTCCTTTCTGGACTGCAAAGTTTCTGCTGAAATACCCACTGATAGTCTTGTAAGGGATTCCTTTGAATGTAACAAGTTTTTTTCTTACTGTTTTTAAATTTTCCTCCTTGTCTTTGACAGTTAATTATAATGTGCTTCAGTGTAGGTCTCCTTAGATTCATTATACTTGATAATCTTTAGGTTTCTTGGATCTGGATATCTTTTTCTTTCCCCAGGTTATGAAAATTTTCAGCCATCATTCAGCTTTGACTAAGTTTCTGTCCCTTTTTCCCTCTTTTTTCCCTTATGCAAATCCTATAATATGTATATTTTTCTGTTTGATGGTGTCTTCCCTTAAACCTCTTAAGCTATTTTTACACTTTTCCTTTTTTTCTCCTCTGATCCATAAATTTCATGCCTTATCTTCAAGTTAATTGATTTCTTCTTGCATGTGATCTAGTCTGCTACTGAACACTGCTACTGAACACTGCTACTGAAAATTTCTATTGAAATTTTCAATGCAATTACTGTATCCTTCAGTTCCATGTTTTTTTCTTTTATAAATTTAAAATATGTTATATTTCATATATCTTAGTTGAAATTATCAGTTTGTTCATACACTGCTTTCTTAACCTGTATTTAGAATCATTAAACTGAACTATCTAACGGGTAAATCACTTATTTTGAATTCCTGAAGATCAATTTTTAAAGATTTATCTTATTCTAGAGATCTATCTTATCATATTTCCCTGTTTCTTCATCTTCCTTAACTCTCTGTGTTGCTTTCTGCACATTAAAGAAGCCTCTCTCTCAGTCTTGACAGAGTGATACAGTGGTCTTCTATAGGAAACGAACCTAGTCAGCCCCAGCTCTTTTTGTCTCTTAAACCTCTGTGATTGTCTAAGCTACATCTTGGTTCTTACTGGTCCCCAGTAGGTGATGGTGTGCAAACATACATTAATATCTCAAAGGATATATAGATGTAAACTGGGGTATTGATTAAAAACCATTGGGACGCCTGGGTGGCTCAGTTGGTTAAGCTGCTGCTTTTGGTTCAGGTAATGATCCCAGGATCCTGGGATCAAGTCCCACATTGGGCTCCTTGCTCAGTGGGGAGCCTTCTTCTCTCTCTGCCTCTGCCTGCCACACTGCCTGCTTGTGCTCTCTGTCTCTCTGACAAATAAATAAATAAAATCTTTAAAAAAAATAAAAATAAATAAAAACCAGACTCCCCAAGGCAATACCTGGAAAAGTATGTAGTTAAGCTTACTGGAAGATAGGCATTTTTGCATGTACTGAGCCTGCGGGTATTTAACAAGGGTATATAACAGGGGGGTATATAAACATTGAAAAAGTGTCTCTGTTTGCTACAATCCTGTGAGACTCATGAATGCAAACCTAGCTGGCTATGAGAGCCAGGCAATCTGAAGGCCTTTTCCTTCAGTGTCAAATGCAAAAAAAAAAAAAAAAAAAAAAAAAAAAACCAACAACAACAAAAACCAAATGAACAAATAAACACAATAACAACAAAAACAAAAACTAGACATGTGTACAACTTCCTTTCAGAGAGATGCTGGTGCCCTGGTTTTCATTTTGGAATAAGGTAAAAGGAGGAGGTGGGGGAAATAGCCACCAGCTCCCCTGGGTTCAGTGGAGGACCACAGCTAGATGTGAGTTAATTAGAAGACAAACCCTCAGTCAGCAGCTTGTAAAGTCAAACCCCTTCCAGGGAAAGATAGAGATGGGCACTTTTGCCTGGTCCTGCTGCACTGAGTCAGGGCTTGGGTAGGGGGATGGAGGAGGTCTTAGGGAGGGGGAGTAGAAGAGGCAAGTGTTCATGTAACCATTAAGGACTGCTTCTTTGCTACTGTCCTATGGGTCTTGTGAATTCAAGCGCCACTGGCTTTCAGAACTATGGGTTTGTAGGGCTTGGCCCTCAGGTAGGAGCCTTAAAAGCTAGATGAGTAGCTCAAATCCTCACTCCTCCGGCATAAGCTGACACTATCAGGGTTCCCCACCTATTGTAGGTCACTGTGCTGAGGGTAAGGTTTATGGCAAGAGTGTGTATCAGTCTCCCATTCTGATGTGTATATTCTCTCTTTCACGCAAGTGTAGGGGTCACTCAACTATTTCCTGAATTTCTCTCAGAGGGAATTGCTCCTTATATAGCTGTACAGTTGGTGTGTCTTTGGAAGGAGGAAAGTTCATGAGACTCCTATGTCACTATTTGTTCCTTACTAAAGGAAAAATTTAATGTCTTCAATAGAATATACAAAGTTTAATTAATAAAGTTAAGCTAAGTCAAGAACCAAAATAGTTATAAGCAAAGTGCTTTCATTGGTTAAAAGGGCTTTAAAAAGTATTTGGTCCCCTCTGCTTCCATTGGGCCTTTGTGTAGACAAAATTCTTAATCTTAAAAGGTAACAATAGAGAAAAAAATGAAAATAGTTAATTGAGATATCAATGAAGTTATTCATACTAATATTTTCAGAGCAAATGAGAATAATAATCTTTTAGCATTATAAGCAAAAATTTAAAAGAAGAGGATGGATACTTTCAGTAAACAAACCTATATAACAGAGTCCAAACAAGCATTCCATGTCTTTGTAAAATATGAAATATTGATTATTTTTAAGGTCTTCAGAGACCACTTTACCCAAAACAAATATCAACTTCTTATATCTGAGATAATGTTTCAAACAACAGAAGATAATACACACATTTTCAATCATTATATATATTTATCCTGTTTACCATATATAGTATATACGTATATATATGTATACGTATACATATGCGTATATACGTATATGTGTGTGTATATATATATCTGAGATAATGTTTCAAACAACAGAAGATAATACATACATTTTCAATCATTATATATATTTATCCTGTTTACCATATATATATATACACACATATATATATATTTACACACTATATATATATATATATATATAACCCCCACTTGGTTAGGATCTCATTTTCTAAGCACATCTAGGTGTGTGGTATGCCTGAATGAGTCACCATGTCCATGGGGCCCCTGGAGGATCACCTTGTACTCTCTCTTAATTTCAGTCATTAGCCTAATATTTGATTCAGTTCATAGGAATCCTCATTCTATTCTTTCTCTGCTAGTTCCAGTTCTCTGCTAGAAATTAGGATTTTACCTGGCGTTCTCTCTCATTCACCTAGCATCCTGATGGCTGGATACTGCTCCTATGTCCATGATGTCTGCCATGAATAAATCGTTAATAATCCTGCCAGACTTCATATCAGAAGTCACCCTGCCAAATCCTGCTGCACAGGGTCTCCCACTCAATGAGCTCCTTGGATATACTGGCAGTTTGACAGATATAGGTCTCTACTTGTTGTCTTGTATTCTTATAACCAACTCAGTTTCTGAGATTTATCCAATCTTAGCTCTATCCCCATCTTGACCACTGAAAACTTCCTCTTATCTAAGATTATCCCCAATGGGAGAGACATGCACTTTAATTAAAAATTAAATTTATGCTCTCCATGGCCATGGCCCCCCTGCTACTTGTCTTTCTTCTGGATTCATTATGTCAACTCTTATCTTCTAGATTCATTATTTCAACTCTCTCCTCTGGAGAAAAGTGAGCTAGTTTATAAAAATTTGCACAAACATCCCAAGGTGAAGTTTGTGCAGAAGAAAAGAAGCATTTGAATCCTGATCCAAATTTTCTTGAGACAACTGGACAGTAAATTAACTGGGACAATCTCAAGGAGCCACTCTAGCCATAAGTGGTCCACAGGTTCAGCAGCTGGACTAGCTCAGCCCACTGAGGCAATTTACTCATACAGCTGGGCTTGGTCTGTGCAATTAACTTCTCTCTTGAAACTACTGGCTGCTCCCAGTACCTCTTGATGTGAGAGGCCAGGTCAAGCTGTGTCCACACCTAACCTAACCCAACCAACAGAGACTCACTTTCCCTACCACTTCAAGGTTCCGATGAAGCACTCATCACGGGACATGCAATCTGACTTTCCCAGTGGCTGCTCACAGGGGTTGGCTAACACAATCTATAAAGACAGAGTAGTTAATGCCCTGGAGGAAATATATAAACCAACGAGAAACAGGAGATGACAAGGAGATTTAAGATAAATCCATTTCCCTTTCTCTCTTTCAACTCCAATGAACTTTTTTTTATTTTTTTTATTTTTTTAAAGATTTTTTATTTATTTATTTGATATATATAGAGAGAGATCACAAGTATGCAGAGAGGCAGGCAGAGCAAGAGGGGAAAGCAGGCTCCCCACTGAGCAGAGAGCCCAATGCAGGACTCAATCCCAGGAACCTGAGACCTGACCTGAGCTGAAGGCAGAGGGTCAACCCACTGAGCCACCCAGGCATTCCTTCAATGAACTTTTCTAGGAGTGATTCCAGATAACCCCTTTAGAAATGTCCTGTAACTAAACCACTGCCTATGTTATGTATAATGCTTCAAAAGCCTTTAGAATACTGTAGGGAAAGAGTTTTTTTTAAATTGGCTTATCTGTATACCAGAGCTCTTAAGAATTTCTTACAGCTAAAACACTAGGATTTATCTGCAGTGCTACAGAGAGATAATCCTGCTTTAAATAGTATGAAGCAAAAACAAACAAAACCAGCCAATTGATATTATACTCAATATTAAAATCTATTTTCCCCATTTCTTTCCCTTTTCTCTTGCTGCCCATACTATGCTTTTGTTTTAAGAGCTCTTGTTTCCTGGTTTTAGTTAAAAACAATTTGACTCTAAATACTGAATTTAGAAACCTTTTTTCTTAGATTAAATGTCATATACTTTTTTTTTTAATCTGTTTATTTGGGAAAATATATTGGAAACTATGCTGCTGAGCTTCCATTTTCTCTGATATTTTGGTTCAGTATTCTTTTATCATAAAACATAAAACTTAGCAAAATGAACCAACATTTAAAAATTTCCTGATGTGTACATAGAGGCAATAAATTGTTTTGTTAATAACAAACAACATGAGATGTAATCAGCTCAGGAACACACTACCTTGTATTCACTCTCTTTCCTCCCCTGCACCACTTTCCTTCATGAGGCTTCATTAGCCTCCAGAGAAGACCAGAGACATAGATGCAATCTGGGGAGATGTTATTACTTTTAAGCTTATGACTAGAAAATCTCTCTGGTAGGGATGACAGTTCACTATTAGCACTAACCACTCTGTCCTTCTTTACCATCTGCCTATCTCTCCCTCTTTCTCTCCCTGTCTGCCTCACCTCCTACCTTGGTTCCATCTCCTCTCTCTCTTTCTTTACACCCCCTCTTCCTCCTATCCTCTTTGTCTCCCTTCTTCCTTCTTTCTCCTGTCTTTCCCCCATGTCCTTTTTCTCTTTCTCTACCAACTCAAGAAAAAAAGCTTAATACAGTCAGATAAGAGGTGACATGGGGAAACTTTACATTTAATCAATGCATGTGAATGACTGGGGTAAAGAGCTAAATAGAGAATAAGAGGAAGTAAAAATATATTCATTGACATCAATAAAGAAAATTTAAATGTAAATTCTGGGTGATTTCCAGTGCAATTAATTTCAATATTCCCATTATTCTCAAAAGTGTGGAGAGCACAACTTTGAGAAAAATTTTCCGAAAATTATTCTAAATTATGTGCGACATCTGTCCTAAATTTTGTCATTTAATTTTAAAGCACAAAGTGTTCTTGTAACGAAGATAAGAAAATAGACTATGACCTTCTTAATAAGTGTACTACATATTTTTTAATTCTAGATTATTCTTTTCCCAGAGATTTAAACTCTCTCTTATCTCTCAATTCAGTATTCATTATGGGCTTAGAAACCCCATTGATTAATACAAAGAGAGAACTGGGCTTCACGTTTACAGGTGGACTGCTTGGTAAATTTATTCCCTTGGGTTTAAAATAACCACTAAGTAGAAAATTGTAGCAGCACTATCAATGGAACAGAAGAAGGCTGATAAATTAGGAATGGAAGAGAAGAATTAATTGGTATTAGACATGAAAGGGGAATTTTAGTTCATAAACATTTGTGCTGTAATCTCCTCTAAACTTTAATTAAACTCTCTCAAGGTTTATAATCTTAAAATACATTTATTTTAAATTTATCCACTTGCCAGAAAGATTTATTCAAGCTGTCAGTTTTCTACTTCAAAGCATTTCATTTTGAAGTGACTGATTCCAATCATCACCCCTCTGATGAGGTAAAGTCTTTTAAAGCTGACTCCAGAAACTGCTGCTACAAAAAAAAAAAAAAGATAGATTCCTCCACCACAGGTCTGAGTGTAAATTGATACAACCACTTGTATCTTAAACATTGTTTGGGAAACTGAATGTGCATATCTCTTTAATCCAATAATTCCACTCCTAAAAGGCACAGGAAAACTCTTATGCATGTACAACTGGTGACATTAACAGGAAAGTTCGCAGCATCATTGCTCATGGTAACAAAAAAAATAGAAAAACCTCAAAATCCATTAAGAATAGAATAGACACATAAATTGGAATATATTCGGGGTGCCTGGGTGGCTCAGTTGTTGAACGTCTGCCTTCAGTTCCTGGGATCAAGCCCCACATCAGGCTCCCTACTCAGAGGGAAGCCTGCTTCTCCCTCTCCCATTCCCCCTGCTTGTGTTCCCTCTCTCACTGTGTCTCTCTTTGTCAAGTGAATAAATGGTGGTCTATAAAAAGAAAATCTATAAATTGGAATATATTCAAATAAAGAATACTATCTGTGTGTGTGTGTGTGTGTGTGTGTGTGTATCAGTGAAAATAACTATAGCCATACATCAATATTTAAATTATACATCAATATTTAAAATATACATCAATATTAAAAATTATACAATTGAGTAAGAAAAGAGGCTCATGTTTATAAAATTCAAAAAGAGGCAACATAAATAAATCTACCTGGTAAAAGAGTAAAAAACCATAAAGTCATGATTAACAAAAGATTTGGGAGAGAGATATACTCTAAAAGATGAGGGAAAGGAAAATTATCAGAGAGAGGCATTTAGAGGACTTCTAAGGCACTAGGCAAATACCATTCTTAACCTGGTGGTAGATATGTGGATATTTATTTTATTATCAATACCAAACTGTGACTCTGTGTATTCACATACATTTGCATGTATATTCTGAAATAAAATATTTAATTAAAGTTAAAAGTATTGTTAATGAAACAATGATATAGGAATTTCTAGTTCACACCCCTCCCAGAACCATCAAAAGATTTTACTTATTTATTTGAGAGAGAGAAATAGTGAGTGAGCAGGGGTCACTCAGGGGTCAGGGGCAGAGAAAGAGAAGGAGATAATCTCCAGCATACTCTGTGCTCAGCAAGGAGCCAAGGCAGGGCTTGATCTCACAACCCTGAGATCATGACCTGAGCTGAAATCAAGAGTCAGACACTTAACCAAATGAGCCATCCAGGCACCCCCCAGAACCATCAATTTGAACTACTATCCATGAAGGAAAATACTTTCACAAGAGCTAGTTTCCAGGTGACAGATTACAGCACCTGGGTGAAGCACAGAAATAAGAAAAGATACATTGAGGAGGTAAGGAAAGATAGATTCATATTATCCCATCACTTTTTCCCCAACCTTAGGCAGCCCATTGTAGAGAGACACTCTCCCCTGGGAGAAGGCCGCACCCAGACTATTATGGTCCTAGATAGCCCCTGGAAGGCTCCCATGAAACAGATACCCAGCCCACACCAGGAAATCCTATGACCTTAGGCTCCCAGAGGCTTCTACAAATTCAAGCTCCAGGCACATTCCAGAGTCGGCCAGATCCCATGGAGCCAAATGGCACTTGTGCCTCTAGGCTCCTAATGAGCCCTCACAATCCCAGGCTCCAGGCATGTACTTGAGATTCCAAGCTTCCAACTGGGCTCAGCTCCAGGCCAACTACTATAGACTCACACTTTCTGACCACCCCAATACCAGACCAGCCCCTACAGACCTAAACTCCAGATCATTTCCTGCAGATACAAGCCTCCAGCCTGCCCTAGCATGAGGGCAGCCCACACAGTCCAGCCTGAAGGCCCATTCTCACTGACTCAGGCTCCAGGCCCACCAAAGCACCAGACTGGCCCTTAGAGATTCAATTTCCATGTGAGGCCCCAGGTTATAAGCCTATACCCATGACCCCAAGCTACAGGCTTACCCTAGTACCAAGCCAGTTCCCATGGACTCTGGTCCAGCTCCTCTGAAACCAAGCTCTCAGCTTCTCCCAGTACTAGACTGGCCTTCATAAACCCAGATGCCAAGCCCATACCAGCAGTCCCCATCATCTGGCTGACACCTGTGGACCAGGATCCAGATCCACCCATGTAGACCCAGGTCCCAGGTGGCTTACCACAGAACCAAGAGCCAGACCCACTCTAATCAACCAAGGCTCTAGGTACATCCCTATGGACTCAGGCACCAGGCTGATCCCCATGTACCAAGCACCAGGCCTGCTCACTTGTTAGCCCATGCACCAGACCTACCCACCCAAAAATTCCAGTAATAAGTCTGCCCACAGACACTACCAGAGGGCCTATCCAGGATCTCTGGGTGGGCTGACTAGTGAGGGGTTTTGCCTAGGAAAGCCAATCTTTAACAGCTAGAAGAGATACCTATTTCTTTAAATGTGTACACACAAACAATGTTGCAAGATCATGAATAACCAAGGAAACATGACACCACTGAAGGAAACTAATAAAATTCCAATGACTTACCCTAAAGAAATAAAGATCTATGAATTATCTAAAAAAGAATTAAGAATAATGTTTTTAAAGAAATTTAGTAAACTAAAAGAGAACAAGTAGATGACTTATTAAAATAAGGGAAACAATACATGAACAAAATGAGAAGCTTGACCAAAAAAAACTGTTAAAATTTAAAAACAAAAAACAATAAATAAATAAATAAAACAGAATTGAAGAAAGCAATGACTGAAGTGAACAATTCAATAGAGAGTTTCAATATCAGACTTGACTAAGCAAAGAAAGAATGAACTGTAAGACAGGTCATTTGAAGTATCCAATCAGAGGAACATAAAGGAAAAAGAATGAAAAAGTGTGAAGAATTCCTGCAAGAATTATGGAATACCATTAAGAGAAATAACCTATGTATTATCAGAGTCCAAGAAGAAGAGAGAAAGGGGCAGAAACAATCTTTAAAGAAATAATGAAAGAGGGACGCCTGGGTGGCTCAGTTGGTTAAGCGGCTGCCTTCGGCTCAGGTCATGATCCCAGTGTTCTGGGATCGAGTCCCACATTGGGCTCCTTGCTCAGCAGTAAGCCTGCTTCTCCCTCTGCCTCTGCCTGCCATTCTGTCTGCCTGTGCTCTCTATCTGACAGATAAATAAATAAAATAAAATAAGAAAGAAAGAATGAAAGAGAACTCCTCAAATCTGGAGAGATATCCAGATATCTGAGCTTAAGAAGCTAGTAGGCCACCCCAATATTTCAAAATAATCTTCTCCAATACATATTATGATAAAACTATCTAAAGTCAAAGACAAAGAGAATTTTAAAAGAAAGAAAAAAAAATCTTCACATAAAAGGAAGACTCCATAAGGCTATCAGATTTCTCACCAGAAACCTTGCAGACCAGAAAACTGGCAGTATTCAAAACGTTGAAGGAAAAATACTGCCAACCAAGAATACTCACCCAGCAAAACTGTCTTTCAGAAATGAAGAGAAAATGACTTTGTCAAACAAAAAAAGCTAAGGAAGGTCACCATTACTAGACCCACCTTATAAGAAATGCTGAAAGGAGTTTCTAAAGCTAAAATACAACACTCTAGTTAGTAACATAAAAATATATGAAAATATAAAACAAATTAGTACAGGTAATTATATAGTCAAAGTCAGAATACTCTAACACTATAATAAGGTGGTGTGTTAACATTTTAACTTTAATATAAAGGTAAAAAGACAAAATGGCTATAATAACTGGTTAATAAATATATAATATAAAAACAGGTGAATTATAACTATCAAAAATAAAATTATGGGGTGAGAAGTGAAGGATAGAGTTTTTGTACACAATTAAAGTTGATATCAGCAGGGCGCCTGGGTGGCTCAATGGGTTAAAGCCTTTGCCTTGGGCTCAGGTCATGGTCCCCAGGTCCTGGGATCGAGCCCCACATCGGGCTCTCTGCTCCGCGGGGAGCCTGCTTCCTCCTCTCTCTCTGCCTGCCTCTCTGCCTACTTGTGATCTCTGTCTGTCAAATAAATAAATAAAATCTTTAAAAAAAAAAAGTTGACATCAGCTTAAAATAGGCTTTTTCTAAAAAGATTTTATTTATTTATTTGAGAGAGAAAGAAAGGGAGAGAAAAAGAGCATGAGTGGGGTGAGGGGCAGGAGGAGAAGACTCCCCACTGAGCAGGGAGTCCAATGTGGGGCTCAGTCCCAGGACTCTGGGTCATGACCCGAGCCAAAGGCAGGATCATGACCTTAACCAACTGAGCCACCCAGGTGTCCCTAAAATAGAGTGTTTTATATGTGTGTGTGTGTGTGTATGTCTGTATGTGTGTGTATTTGGTAAACACAGGTAAAAATATATATATAGATATATAAAGATATATTTGTATATTATCTTATGTATGTATATATGTATAAAACATAAGATATATATACATACATGCATATATATACATACATATAAGATATATATACATATATATAAGATATATATACACACATACACACACACACACATAATGTTTTGTGTAAGCATCATGATACGCACAAAGTGAAAACCTAGAATAGGCACAAAAGATAAAAAGAAGGGAATCAAAAAATACCACTATGGAAAAATCATCAATGCACAAAGAAAGACACCAAAAGGGGAAGAAAGGTACAAGGGGAATACAAAACAAAACAAAACAAAAAAAAATCACAATTAGTAAGATGGCATTAGTAAATCCTTACCTGTCAATAATTACTTTAAATACAAATGGATTAAATACTGTAATTGAAAGACATACATAGAGTGGATTAATGGATTACAAAACAAGATTCAACTATATGCTACCTATAAAACACTCACTTAAGCTTTAAGAACACAAAAAGGCTCAAAATAAAAAGGATAATCCGTGAAAATGGAAACAAAAAGAGAACTTTATACCTATATTAAAGTTAGAGTTTAACCCAAAAACTGTAATAACAGAAAAAGAAGATCATTATATAATGGTAAAGGGGCCAATTAAGCAAAAGATATAATTGTAGAGATATATGTACGCAATAACAGAGCACCTAAATATATTAACAAATGCTAAGATTTAAAAAGAGATTAGATAAAAATCACATAATAATAGGAGACTTCAATGCTCCATTTTCAACAATGGACTGATCATTCAGGCAGAAAATCAATAAGGACACAATGGACTTCAAATATACTTTATATGAAATGAACCTAACAGACATATACAACATTCCATCCAACTACAACAGAATATACATTCTTCACAAATGCACATGAAACATTTTCCAAGATAGATCATGTGTTGAGGCACAAAATAAACCTTGGCAAATGTAAAAAGACAGACAGAAATCATACAAAGTATCTTCTCCAACCAAAATGGTATAAAATAGAAATCAAAGCTGACAAATTCACAATTGAGTGGAAATTAAACAATATGCTCCTGAATAAACAATGAATCTACTTGAGACAAATGAAATGGCAACAGATCACACCAAAACTTATAGGCTGCTGTAAAAGCAGTTCTGAGAGCAAAGTTAGTAGTGATAAATGCCTACACTAAGAAATACAACACAAGAACCTAACTTTGCACCTCAAGAAACTAGAGAAAGAAGAAACTGAGCCCAAAATTAGCATAAGGAAGGAAATATCAAAAATGAGAGAAGATATAAGCAAAAGAGACCAGAAAACCAATAGAGAAAAATCAATTAAACTAAGTGCTGATTTATTGAAAATAACAAAATTAATGAACTTTTAGCTAGACTAAGTAAAACAGATAAGTAATCAAGTAAAATCAGAAATGAAAGAAGAGATATTACAACTGACATCACAGAAATACAAAGAATCATCAAAGACCACTATAAAATATTATACACCACAAATTTGATAACCTAGAAGAAGTAAATGAGTTCCTATAAATATACAACCTACCAAGACTGAATCATGATGAAAAAAAATGAACAGACAAATTATGAGTAAGGGTATTCAGTTAGTAACCAAAACCTCCAACAAAGGAAAAGCACAGGACCAAATGGTTTCAAGGGCAAACTCGAGCAAACATTTAGAGAAGAATTAATACCAATCCTTCTCAAACTCTTCCAAAAAAAATTAAAGAAGAGGGAACACTCAAACTCATTTTATGAGGCCAGCATTTCCCTTATAATACAGCCAGAAAGGGGCACTACAAGCAAACTATAGGCCAATATTCCTGATGAATATGGATATAAAATTCTCAATAAAAGACTCACAGAGGAAAGAAGGGAAAACTGAATGGGAAGAAATCAGAGAGGGAGACAAACCATGAGAGACTGGACTCTGGGAAGTTACAGAAGGTGGGGGTGGGGGATAGAATCATCAGGAGGTGGGTATTAAGGAGGGTGTGTCCTGGGATGAGCACTGGGTTTTATACACAACTACTGAATCAGTGAACGCTACAACAAGAACTTATGATATACTATATGCTGGCTAACTGAACATATTTTTTTTAAAAAGAGGTTAATGAAAAAATAAAAGACTCGAAACCAAATTCAGCATCACATTAAAAAGGATCATACACCATGACCAAGTGGGATTTATCTCTGATATGCAAAGATGGTGCAACATACACAAATCAATCAATATGATATAGCACATTAATAGAATGAAGCATAACAATCACATGACAATAGATGCAGAAAAAGCATTTGACAAAACAGCATCCTTCCATGATAAAAACTTTCAACAAATTGGGTACAGAAGGAATGTACTTCAATATAATAAAGACAATATATGACAAACTCACAGCTAACATTATACTCAATATTGAAAACTAAAAGCTTTCCCAAGGTCTGAAAAAAGAAAAGAGGGCTCACTCACCACTTTTATTCAATATAGTAGGGGAAGTCTTAGCCATAAAACTAAGCAAGAAAAAAAAATAAAAGTGATCTAAATCAGAAAGAAGTAAAATTCTCTGCTGGCAGAGAATGTGATCTTACATGTAGAAAATCCTAAACATTCCTCCAAAAAACTGTTAGAACTAATAAACAAATTCAGTGAAATTGCAAATACAAAATCAATATAGAAAAATAAGCTTGTTTCTGTAAAGTAACAATGAATTATCTAAAAAGAAATTAAAGAAAACAACCCCATTTACAATAGCATCAAATAAGAAAATACTAGGAGGGACGCCTGGGTGGCTCAGTTGGTTGAGCGGCTGCCTTCGGCTCAAGTCATGATCCCAGCGTCCTGGGATCGAGTCCCACATCGGGCTCCTTGCTCGGCAGGGAGCCTGCTTCTCCCTCTGCCTCTGCCTGCCTCTCTGTCTGCTTGTGCTCGCTCTCTCTCTAACTAATAAATAAATAAAATCTTAAAAAAAAAAAATTAAAAAAAAAAAAAAGAAAATACTAGGAATAAATTTTACAAAGGAGATGAAAAAACTGTATACTGAAAATTATAAGACATTGATAAAAGAAATGGAAGGAAACACAAAAAAGTAGAAAGATAGCTCATGATAATAAATCAAAAGAATTAATATGATTATAATTTCCATACTATCCAAAGCCATCTATAAATTTAGTGCAATACCTAGCAAAATTCCAATGGTATTTTTCACAGAAATAGAAAAAACAATCCTAATGTTTGTATGAAACCACAAAAGACTTCAATTGCCAAAGTAATCCCAAGAAGAACCAAACTAGAGGCACCACAACTCCTGATTTCAAACTTTATTACAAAGCTGTAGTAATCAAAAGAGTATGGTACTGGCATAACAACACATAAACCAATGGAACAAAATTGAGAGTCCAAAAATAAACCCATGCACATATGTTCAATTTATATTTGACAAAGGAGCCAAAAATACTCCATGAGAAAAGGATAGGCTCTTCAATAAACAGTGTTGGGAAAACTGTATACTCACATATAAAAGAATGAAACTGGAGCCCTACCTTGCATACATAAAATTATAGTCAAAGCAGACTAAAGACTCAAATCTTTAGTCCAAAATTATAAAATCCAAAGATCCAAAATTATAAAACTACTAGAAGAAAAGTATGGGGAAAGCTCCTTGTTAATGATTGGTCCTGCCAAGGATTTTTTGGATATGACAGCAAAAGCAAATAAAGCACACAAAATAAAAAATAAACAAATGGGCCTACATCAAACTGAAAAGCTTCTACACAGTAAAAAAAAAAAAAAATCAACAAGATAAAAAGACAACCTATGGAATGGGAGAAAATACCTGCAAGCTATCTAATAAGGAGTTAATATTCAAAATATGTAAGGAACTCACACAACTCAATTAGGAAGGAACAAAAACAATTTAAAAAATGAGTAGGAGGGGCACCGGGGTGGCTCAGTCGGTTAAGCATTTGACTTTTTATCTCAGTTCAGACCTTGATCTTATTGGACTCTATGCTGGGCATAGAGCCTACTTAAAAAAAAATAAAATGGGCAGAGGACTTAAATAGGTATCTTTTTATTTTTCTAGTAAGACATATAAATGGCCATCAAGTACATGAAAAGATGATCAACATCATTAATCGTCAAAGAAATGAAATCAAAATCACAAAATTTCACCTCACACCTATTAAAATGACTACTATCAGAAAGTCAAGAAATAACAAGTATTGGTGAGGATATGGAGAAGAGGGAACCCTTGAACCCTTTTGTCTGGCATAGAAATTGGTGCAGCCACTATGGCAAACATGTGGAAGTTCCTCAAAAAATTAAAAATAGAGACAACATTGGGATGCCTGGGTGGCTCAGTTGGTTAAGCGGCTGCCTTCGGCTCAGGTCATGATACCAGCGTCCTGGGATCGAGTCCCGCATCAGGCTCCTTGCTCGGCAGGGAGCCTGCTACCTCCTCTCTCTCTGCCTGCCACTCTGTCTGCCTGTGCTCACTCTTTCTGATAAATAAATAAAATCTTAAAAAAAAAAAATAGAGACAACAATAGTGTACTATATTTATATAACATAATAAATACTGTCATTATACAATGACAGTCATGTTACAATATATAAATGTGTTAAAATAACACAATGCCACTTAAATTCACACAGTGTTTTGTGTCAGATATATTCAATAAAAAAAATAGAGTTTCCATATGATTCAGCAATCCTACTTTTGGGTATATATCCAAAAGAAGTGAAAATCTACCTTAAAGAGAGATTCACATTGTCTTGTTCATTGCAGCATTATTCACAATAGTCAAGACATGGACATAACCTAATGATCCATCAATAGATTAATGAATAAAGAAGCTGTGAAATATCTATAAATGGAACATTATTCAACCATAAAAAAGAAAGAAATTCTGCCTTTTCCAACTACATAAATAAACATTGAGGACTTTATACTAAGTGAAATAAGTAAGCCAGGGAAAGATAAATACTACATAATATCACTTTTATGTAGAATCTAAAAAACTGGACTCAGAAATCGAGAGTAGAATGGTGGTTGGCAGGGATTGGTGGGTGGAGCAAAAGAGGACATGTTAGTCAATGGGTACAAATTGCCAGCTATAATATGAATAAGTTCCAGAGATCTAATGTGTGGCATGATGACTATAATTAACAATATTGTGTTACATACTTAAAAGTTGTTGAGAGTAGGTTTTAAATGTTATCTCCACCCAAAAAAATGAAAGGTAATATGTGAGGGAATGGTGGTGTTACCTTACTGGGATAGTCATTTTGCAATATACACATATTCAATATCATGTTGTACATCTTAAATACACATGTTATATTAAAATAATATTTAAATAAACCTGGTAGAAAAAAAATTAAAATTAAAAAACATTGGCCTAATCCTAAAGAGAACAATATTTCATTTTAAAAGGGAATTTGATAGTATTGTGATTGAACTGGATGCTTGTAATCCAAATAATCTATAAACCTTAGAATGCTGTCCATTCAGTTTTATACTACACTGGTCATTCCACATCAATGGGGGTGAAAATGACAAAGTCATGTCTATGATGTATCATAAAATGGCCCTCATAATCCCTGCCTCCTGGTATTCCTGCCCTTGTGTAATACCATCCTCTTGAATGGAGACAGAAGTTGTGATTTCTCTTTGTTGACAGAGCAGGAAAAGGCAATTTGAGGTGCATGATTACATTATATAAAATCATAACATCTGTCTTCAAGGAGATTCCCTCTTATGAAGAAGCAACTGCCAATTATGAGCTGCCTATAAAAAAGGCATGGAGCAAGGAGCTGAGGACAGCCTCTATTAATAACCAACAAGAAACTGAGGCCTTCAATCTAACAGCCCACAAGTAACTGAGTGCTGCCCGCAACCACATGAACAAGGAAGTAGAATCTTCATCAGTCAAAACTCACATGAGATCACATCTTCATCCTTCCTTTTTACTGCAGCTTTGTAGAACCCAGCTTAGACCATACCTGGACTTCTGATACATACGGCATTGAAGGATTGTTGGACTCATATTACTAAAAGGAGTAAAATGGACATTTAAGAACTGGCAGTGAGAAGGAGAGATCAACGGTGAGATAATGTTGAGGTTGCAAAAAAGTTACTGACAAAGCCTGGGGGTGACCAAGGAAAGGATGGCAAGGCAGAATGAGCACAGTCATTGGAGTATGCCAGGGTATTTGAAGGCTCTTCTCTGAAAATACTGCAATAACTCATAAACTGTAACAGTGGTAGGATAAGGAGAATGACAGAGGGCCAGGAGTTAACATCTTTAAGGAATGGGAAGATATAACCAGTAATCTATAGATAAGACTGTAAGAGATGATGAGATTATGGACATTATAAAAAGAGGAATAATGAGCAATTAGTCTGATGCCGAAATTTAAAGCTGAAGAAGTTCAAAAAAGAGGAAAAGAGAATGGAAGAATGGCCTAGAAGCAGAAATGATGATCAGGGAAGTTTCCTCCCCCACCTCCAGGCCCAATGATCTGAAGTGAGGTGGGAAAGAGGATAGCCAGCAGTGAAGAAGATTATGGGAACACTGAGAGATCTCAGAAAAGAGCTACATTTCTACAGCACAGAGCCCCCTTAAAACTAGACTCCAGATTATGAGAATTTCTTTTTGATAAGGAGACTATTTTACTGTTTTGCCTATTACTGCAGAAGTTGAATTTTTTACTTAAAGCAGGAAAGAAAATACCCAATTAAAAAAAAAAAGATTTCTATGCATTCATGAAATCTTTCTTCATGCATTTGTGAAAAGATTCTATGCATTCACTGACCTACAGATCTGATTTAACCTCTATTTATGGTTTCAATCTTGGTAAGCAGTCAATTCCCCAAAAGCAGATTGCTCAGAATCCAAATTAGAATTACAATAAACATTTCCTTAAATGTCTTCATTCTCCTTAGGCCAGGTTTTAGGGAATGTTTTCTTGTTAATTATTATAATAACTATGACAAAGTCAGAGTCCCCAAAGACACTGGACAAGGCTATAACCATATAAATAATTTTATATGCATCTTACAGATTAATCAGATTTCAAAATGCCAGTTTATGCATTTGTAATAAGTCTCAAAATTAATATCCTGACAATCATATATTAATATGTGCTAAACAGAACATTAACAACCACACCAACCTTAAGGATCAATTTGCAAGAAAAAGAAATAAGTGTACTCTTACATAGGAATTTTTTATGTAAACTTGAATTGTGTACTTGATGCTACTAGAAAGTGAATGTTCATTCTAGACCTCACTTAACTCTTCATTAATAAAAAAAATCAATAAATTATGAAACATGCATACTATTGAATATAATAAAGTCATAGAATGATAAAAAAATTCTATTAGTGTTTCTATATCTATGGTCCAATGATCATCTGCATCAGAATCACCAGATTTTAGTAGATTCCTGAGCCTTGTCCCAGACCTACTGAATTCATGGGACTTGCATTTTTTTTAAGATTTTATTTATTTATTTGACAGACAGAGATCACAAGTAGGCAGAAAGGCAGGCAGAGAGAGAGAGAAGGAAGCAGGCTCCCTGCGAGCAGAGAGCCCGATGTGGGGCTCGATCCCAGGACCCTGAGATTATGACCTGAGCCGAAGGCAGAGGCTTTAACCCACTGAGGCACCCAGGTGCCCCGGGGCCTTGCATTTTTAATTAGAACTTCACCTAATTCTTATTTATGAAAGCTTGAAAATAGCTATTATATATTCCAACAAGGACAGCTCTCCTAAACAAAATCGTTAGAAGAAAAAGCAAGAAATGGAATAATATATATAACACAAGCCTGTGTTTATAAAAGCAAAACTATTTGGTTGTATGTTTATGTGTATTCGTGTGTGTAACTATGCATATGTTTGTGTATATTAATATGTGTATCTATGAATATAAACAAATTATATGGAAAAGTCCAGAAAGCAATATAACAAAGCTTATAGCAGTTACTGTTTAGGAAAATAAGTGAGATACCTATTTATTTTTCTTTATTTTTTAAACGATTTATAATGAACATATATTCATGAATTAATATGACAATTTTAAAAGAGAAATGAAATTCACATGACTAAAATATAATTGCAGGCCAATGAGAAATGTAGATTAGCGTCTTGCCATGATAATAAGATAAACTAAAAAGCAAATGATACTACTAATACCAATTTTTTAACAAATGCATATCAAACTCTTCTGGACATCAAAGTACACCATTCAGATTTCCTATTATTATCCATTTTTGACCCATGACACCAACAAGGTGTACTCTGAATCCGCCACCACACAAGCACTGACACCATACCTCCCACAGACTGCTCCCAGCTAAAGACTCAGTGCAGCCAGGACACTAAAGTACACCCATTTCTGTGAAATATAACATTGCACGGCCACCTGGGATTGAAAAGTGACCATAAAACTTGCCAAAACTTTCTTAGGACTTCACTGCAGTCCAAGACTCTTCCTACCCAAACTTCCTGTCTTTCATCAATCCTTTATAAGGATCAGACTTGCAATGTGGTCTGAGAGCTCTCTCACTACCCTTGGCTCTTTCCCCAGCTTCCATCACAGATATTCTACCCGAATAAATCTCTTGCAGGTCTAGTCTCTCCTTTAGTATCTCATTCTTAGAGAACCCAAATTAACAAACTATCTGAGTCAAATGTCTGAACTCTTAATAAATACACTGTACTACCTGCCAAGTAAAATCTGTAACTCTACAGAACATTTCCCTACTTTTCAGCACAGATAGAAGGCTCCCAAAAGAAGTAATCTTTCCCATGACTGTCCCCAAACTAGCCCACTACCTCCTCTAGGATGACCTATCTTAATATCAACACTTGACTTTTAACCCTGAGTGAAGATTTGCCCAGAACCTCAAGAAGACCGGCCCAAATGACCCTTCCTTCATTTCTTCGGTCAAAATTTACTGAGTACTAACTATACAAGAATTGCCATCTCAGGCCCTGAGTATGCAGGGCAGATGAGGTGTCTGCTCAAATGTAATTTAGAATCTCGAGGAGAAAAAAAAGACAGTAACAAACATAGGGGAGCCTGGGTGGTTCAGTTGGTTAAGCCTCTAACTTTTGGTTTTGGCTCAGGACATGATCTCAGTCATGAGATGAACCCCCAGGGCAGGCTCCACACTCAACACAGCCTGCTTGAGATCCTTTCCTTCTTTCTTTCCTCCTCCTCTGCCCCTCCCTTGCCTCATGTGCATGCATGCCCTCTTGCATGCTCTCTAGTATAAAATAGAATCTTTTAAAAAATAAACAAAAACATATAAAAAAATGCAAAAAGTGGGACTCCTGGATGGCTCAGTCCTTGAACGTCTGCCTTCGGCTCAGGTCATGATGGTAGGGTCTGGGATTGAGCCCCATATTAGGCTCCCTGCTGGGCAGGAAGCCTCCTTTCCCTGTCCTAGTCCCCCTGCTTGTGTTGCCTCTCTCATTGCAAAAAGCCCCATGAAGCAAAAGAAACAAGGGTCCCACGAGAAGAAGAAGAAATGCAATGTTAAGATTGGAAGGTAGAAAGGTCTTGAAGAGTATATGAGATATAAGCTGAGACTAAAGGAAGAAAATGAAACTAACATGTGAACATTTGGGAAAGAGTAGTTCTGGCAGAAGAGTTTTATGATGGGGATAACACAAGTGAGAGGCTTAAAAATAGTTAACTGTGGTTATAGAAGTAAAGGTCACATCACTCAGGGCCTTGGGAGCCACGGTAAGGAGTTAAGATTTTATGAAGTCTCTGAAAGGTGTTAAGCAGGGGCTGAGGAGGGGCAGTGACAAAAAGAGGCTAGGAAGAATATGGTCCAATTTCAGTTGTTAAAAGACTATTCTAGGGACGCCTGGGTGGCTCAGTTGGTTAAGCGGCTGCCTTCGGCTCAGGTCATGATCCCAGCGTCCTGGGATAGAGTCCCACATCGGGCTCCTTGCTCGGCAGGGAGCCTGCTTCTCCCTCTGCCTCTGCCTGCCTCTCTGTCTGCCTGTGCTTGCGATCTCTCTCTCTCTCTAACAAATAAATAAATAAACTCTTTAAAAAAAAAAAACATTAAAAAAAAAGACTATTCTAGCAGGGTTTTAGGAACTTAGTATAGCACACAGGAACAAGAGAATGGGGAGAGCCACCAATAGTGGGGACAAAGGTGAAGGTAGGAGACAAACAAGAGCAGAATAGAATGCATCAGGAAATTGTTCAGTGGGGACACACACTACTTGGGACCTCTCAAAGAACCTACCCACATGTGAGATACCCCAAAAGATCCAGCATTTGAATACCTGCCACATAGTCAGAAGATGTAACAACCAGTAGTGGAATTAGAGAGCAGTAACCATCCAAGACAAGATTGCAGCCACAGCCAGCTAAGTAAGAACATTTCTCTTTCCTTCCCACCTCCCCCACCACACCTGTCCACTCAAACACTCCTTTCCACTAGCACAAGAGCCTAGAATAGGCAGGAGAAAAGGTACATAGCAGTGGTTCCCAGCAAGAGCATCATCTGGGATCTTATTGGAAACAATTATTCTCAAATCCTTTCACAGACCTACTGAATCAGAAACTCTGAGGTTAGAACTCATCGACTTGTGTTTTTAACAAGCACCCCAGGTGATTCTGATGCATGCTAACATTTGAGAATCACCATTGTAGAGCTTGGCTAAACACAGAAATTTTAAACTACTGGAATGAAATTTAATAACTATAAGTGATCTGAAAGTTATGGTATCTGCCTGAGATGTTACTAAATGATAGGAAAGGGAGATTGGAAAGAACACAGCTGAAAGCAGTTGCTTGCAAAAAATAAAACCATTTCATATTTTATTCCTATGATTGATTAAAATTTATATATTTCTTCTTTTAGGTACACTGACAACAATTGCATTTAGGATTTTATATTTGCAAATACTTATTACTTGAACAAGAGTGGAATAATATTCTTATTTTATTTTCACTATGAAATCTGATAAGAAGCTATGCAAATACCTGCCCTCCAAAATCATGTACTCAAAATAGCATGGTCTTCCAATATGAGAAAGCAGAGATAACCTATACTACCCAATTGAGTACCCCTTCACAACACTCCATACAACATCAAACAGGTTTCCTTGAAATAAACAAGCAGTTTACTCTGAAGAGACATGGATTGGTATGATGAGTATCTAGTCAATTATTTATATATGCTATTTCTTTACTTCTAAATTTATTACTTTAATCACATCTACTAATAGTTATTGAGTGCCCAGCATATTCCAGGGGCTGCCAGATGGTAAAATACCTTAGGTAAATTTGCTTCTAGAATTGCCAACCACAATTGAATGTATTTTCTTTATACTTGTCAAAATGCTTTACCCACAGTAAATCATGAAGACCTACAAGTCGTGAACTATATACATTTACCCTTTGACTATCAAAGCCAGCATAGATATAAAAAAAAAAAAGCAGGCTCCTTGATAAAAATTATAGAAATTATTTTAGTTGCCAAAAAAACCTGTTAGCATTTATTCCTGATATACCTGCTATGCATATTTTCTGAGCATAAAGGGGGAAAGATGCTGTTGCACATTCACTCTGTAACTCTGCCCCAACACTGTTGAAACTGTTACTGCTGTCTTGTCATGTTTCAGGTAGTATTAACAATGTTCTCTTTATATTAATAATTTAAAGATACCAGACACCATGCTAAGCATTTTACTCATTTATTTAGTGTTCACAACAAGTCTTCCAGCTGGGAATGATTATACCCACTTTGCAAATGGAAAAGCCAAAGGTCTGAAATATTAAGGAAACCACCAAGGTCATACCTCGTCTCTGGACTAAGATTAGAACCCAAGACTATCTTAGTCCAGAGACGAAGATCTTTTTTTTTTTTTTAAGATTTTTTTTTTATTTATTTAACAGAGAGAGAGAGCAGAGACGAAGATCTTAAACACTTCAGGTTACTGCCTGAGACATCCCTTTAAATGCACAATTTAGAGGAAGGAGGAGTCATAGGCTACCATCACAATGGAGATGCACCCTAGAGGGTGTACCATATCCCCATCACAAGGGAGAATCAATGTCATTTAAAGATTTACTGAGGGAGAACAGGGAGGTGGCAACTAGGAGACAGTGAAAGCACCACATTTCTTCACTTGGCCACAGAAACCTGCAAAGAAATCTCCCACTGATGGTTTATGATTGCCAGCGTCTATCCTGAGGATGGCTGAAAAACAAAATGGCTTATCTTGCTCCCAAGGAACACTATCACTCTTACAGTTAAATCAGCTTATTATGAAGGTAATTCTCGAAAAATACAAGATTCACAAAATATACCAAGAGGGGAAAAAATCATTTCCTAGGTGATCTTAAGCAGGTTTAGCAAAGCCATAGAAGCACAGAGGTGTGAGAGTACGAAAAAATATATACTGAGATCTTAAAAATACATATAAAAGAAACCAAAAAAAAAAAAAAAACAGTACTTAGGTTTTGTAAACTAAATTCTTAGGAAGATGGATGAATAACAATACACTAAAAATAACCCAAATAAGAATCCCCAAAACACATATGCATGATTTCAACGTCTTTGAGCTATAGAAAAACAACTGTAGTTAGATTGCATTAAGAAGTCTCTTTTATTTGAATTTACTTTTCTTTTTTTTTTTTAATTTTTTTTTAAGATTTTATTTATTTATTAGTTAGAGAGAGAGAGAGAGAGAGAGCACAGGCAGACCGAGAGGCAGGCAGAGGCAGAGGGAGGAGCAGGCTCCCTGCCGAGCAAGAAGCCTGATGTGGGACTCGATCCCAGGACGCTGGGATCATGACCTGAGCCGAAGGCAGCTGCTTAACCAACTGAGCCACCCAGGCGTCCCTGAATTTACTTTTCGAACAGATGTGTTGCTACAGACCTGAAGCTATCATGTTCAAACTTCCCGAGGCTCCAGTTCCTAATAAGAGTCAAATGGATTTGATTCCATCTGTATGTCACAACAATGACATCCAGTGGCTAGTTCACTGAAGTGCATTTTCAGGGAAAAATTATACAACATCCTTTATAAACGTAATGAACATTTTGGCACTTAGCGTTTTCAAAAGTCATCTCTACTATGCACCTTCATAAGGTATGAAAGGGTAGAATGAAGAACTGTGCTCCTCAAACAATTACATTCTGTGTTCATCATGAACACTTCTTTTAAGCTAGAGAAATTCAGCTCATAAACTGAGTCTGGAAATAAAGCCAGTCTGGTTGGCAGTTACTGAAGTCAATCATTTAAGTAAAAAAAAATCTGCAATTCCTAATAACTCACTTTTATACTACTGCTTATTAAGGCAGAGGAAAATGACTAATTATTTCTTTTTTCGTTGTTTCTTCCTTCAACCTAAAGTTTCTACTATACGTGTATGTGGTTCTGAATTTTAGATTCAACACAGTAGCATAGTGTTTCTCTTAAAGATGATAAAAATAGAAACACTTAGCAAAGTGTTTTAGTTAAAGAATTAACATAAGTTCCCCCCAGAATAACTATATCAAAAATCCCAGAATACAGTTGTTGGCACAATGGAAGAATCTATTCCACGGTTTTCTTGCATTATGGAGATTTTTTAGTTGAGAAGTGTACATATTCAAGAAGAGATTTCACTACACAATTTTGGGGGGTTTTTGTTTTTGTTTTTGTTTTACACGTGAAGAGTTAAAGTTGAAACCTGCAAGAACCAAGCTTATACGTTGCCTAAACTGCAATATATGTGTATATGTATAATGTTATAGAAGACTGTATCACTGCCCTAGCCCATTTCTGAAGCAGCAGTATAAAAGTGACAGTAAATCAGATTAAGTGTGGTCCCAGTAAAGAGTATCTCATTTCAGTTGTATGCACATGTAACATAATCATTACTAATGGCATCTTTCCAACATTAATTAAATCAAGTTTACGGAATATCTGATACTGTGCCATTTGTGACAGGGAGGGGATGAATAAAGAGACAGACTACAAAAAAAAAAAAACCACAATGTCTTAGGTTAAGGTATGTAACAAATGTCATCGGCCTCTGCGTTCTCTGGCCTTCAGAGATCACCCTTTTTTTTATTTTACTGTAAGTTGGCTCAAGCCCCCATGCCACATAGGTGAGGAAATAAGTTATCCTTCACATCCCTTCCCCCATTCATACTTCCAAATGATCTTTGTAGGGCTTAAATTTATCTTATTTACCTCTTGTTATCATATCCTGCATCTGCTGAATTCTCTCTACATCTCTGCACCTATACCTCTCCTTCATTCGAGTTCCAGCTAGGCTGAAAAATAAGCGACTTAAAAGCACAAGCCTTTCTTAACGTCCTGCTCCCCATTCTGTCCCCTATGTCTAAAAAGGACTTGGTCCATAGTAGTCACAATATCCTCTCTCTTTTTTTTAATTCAAGCAATTCAGCGATGCTTTCATCTATTCTCTCCTTCCAGACCCTGCCCCAAGCCCCATTTTTTCATGCCCAAGAAACATAATTAAGTCACCAGAATATTCTCCCTACTACTTGCATATGATGTATTTAAAACATACCTAGAGGGGCGCCTGGGTGGCTCAGTGGGTTAAAGCCTCTGCCTTCAGCTCAGGTCATGATCCCAGGGTCCTAGGATCAAGCCCCACATCAGGCTCTCTGCTCAGCAGGGAGCTTGCTTCCCCCCTCCTTTCTCTCTGCCTGCCTCTCTGCCTACTTGTGATTTCTGTCTGTCAAATAAACAAATAAAATCTTAAAAAAAAAAAAAAAAAACATACCTAGATAGAGTGAACTGATCTACCAAAAACTAAACTTGACCTCTTCAACAGAAGAAGGGGAAGCAAGTTTAGCATAGTTTAAAAAAAAAAAAAAAAGATCTGGAGCAAATCTGAAGCACACATTTTATTTTTTTAAAATTATTAACATGTAATGTATTATTTGTTTCAGGGGTACAGGTCTGTGATTCATCAGTCTTACACAATACACAGCACTCACTACAACATATACCCTCCCCAATGTCTATCACCCAGCCACCCCATCCCTCCCACCTGGCTCTACTCCAGCAACCCTCAGTTTGTTTCCAGATTAAGAGTCTCTTATGGTTTGTCTTCCTCTCCGGTTTCATCTTGTTTCCTTTTTTCCTCTCTTCCCCTATGATCCTCTGCCTTGTTTCTCAAATTCCACATATCAGTGAGACAAAGAACCCATTTTAGGAAACAAGCCTCCTCATATCTACACAACAATTGGAGATCCCAGCATAAGTCAGAGCAGAAGGCATGAGAGCCAAGGGGACCTTTGAGAGGGAAACAGTGGTGTGCTGGAAAGTGTAACAACAGGTTCTGAGTTTGGATACAGATATTGGTTAATCTTGTCATTTCTATTAATAAGTAAGATGAATAGAGATGAATGGTAAAACTTAACTCATTTGTTGATGATGTGAGCAACTGTTTGCTAAATAAGATAACAGTTCTCAAACACTAAAAAATATTTTGTGTGCTTAACTCAATGCAAAGATAATAGACACAATGCACTTTTCAGTTTAATCTGCATTATTAACATTTTCTCCATCACTTAAGTCTAGATCAAAGGTCAGCAAATTGCAGCCTGCAGGTGAAATCCAGCCTGTTTATTTTTGTAAGCAAAGTTTTATTAGAATGTAGCCACGCTCATTGTCCAAGCATTGTCAATGGCTGCTCAAAGCTACAGTGGTAGAGCCATGCAGCTGGGACAGAAACCATGTGGTCTGCAAAGCCTAAAATATTTACTATCTGGCTCTTTACAGAAAAAGGTTGTCAACCCATTCTGTACTCTTTCCATTTCTGGCACTTTCCTACTTTCCTTGATCTTAGGTACCAACATACTCCTTTGTCTGTTCAAAGTCCCTGCTACTTACTTACCCTCAGTGACAACCAACTCCTTCTATCATTTCTCTGTCCTCCTTTCCACCCATAAAATGTTTATTTCATTATTTTAACTAAAAGCTGAGGAATAGATTATATAATTATTTTATGGTAAATTTTGACTGTGTATTAGACTCAATACTCCTACTTTCAAAAAAGGAGCTTATAACTTGTTAAAGAAATCATACTGGGGGCGCCTGGGTGGCTCGGTGGGTTAAGCCTCTGCCTTCGGCTCAGGTCATGGTCTCAGGGTCCTGGGATCGAGCCCCATATCGGGCTCTCTGCTCAGCAGGAAGCCTGCTTCTCCCTCTCTCTCTGCCTGCCTCTCTGCCTCCTTGTGATTTCCGTCTGTCAAATAAATAAATTTAAAAAAAAAAAAAAGAAATCATACTGGAATACATCTAAAGAACATCAGTAGGGGCACTGGGGTAGCTCACTCGCTTAAGTGTCTGCCTTTAGCTCAGGTCATGATCCCAGTGTTCTAAGTATCAAGCCCGGCATCGGGCTCCCTGTTCAGCAGGAAGTCTGCTTGTCCCTCTCTGTCCCTGCTCCTGTTTTCTCTCTTTCTCTCTTAAATAAATAAATTAAATCTTTAAAAAAAAAAAAAGAAATAAAGAACATCAGTATGTTTACAGCACCACGTTTCTGTCTTTTCAGCTTCCATCAAAGACTCTCCAGGGGCACCTGAGTGGCTCAGTGGGTAAAGCCTCTGCCTTCAGCCCAGGTCATGATCTCGGGGTCCTGGGATGGAGCCCCGCATCGGGCTCTCTGCTCAGTGGGGACCCTGCTTCCCTCTCTCTCTGCCGGCCTCTCTGATTACTTGTGATATCTCTCTCTGTCAAATAAATAAATAAAATCTCAAAAAAAGACTCTCCAGAGAACAATAACAGAATAAATAGTGAGCCAGGGCCATCTACACCTCTGACGACCCATTTCTGAAAGGGAGTTACTTTCTATCAATTATCTGTGAAAAGAATAAGAGACTAGGTCTACCTACTACTATTTAAAATGAAATTTGGCTCATGTATCTCCTTACCCTTTTTTTTTAAGTTTTTTCCTACTCCTCTAGTTTCTAGGTAAAGATTTTATAGAAATATTCAGATATTATATATTTTGTATTTAAATTTTATATGAAATAAGTTATTAAATCTTTCAAAAAATGTGTCCTTTCTGAAATTTCCATAAATTGATAGCTTCACTTAGAGACATAAGCTATGTATATGCTTTTTCTTATAATTATTCATATTTTTTTAAAAGGAACTTGTTTATTTTAGGTCATTTAAAAAGTACAAAAAACAAAAAAGAAATTGAAAACCCACCATTCAGAGTTAATCATCATGAAATGTGAGGAGTATACCTATAGTCTTTTCTCTACACAGACACATGCACAAAGGAATCTGTCTCACACATACACACACACACACACACACACACACACACACACATCATTATTTACTATTTTAGATACTACTGTTTTCACTTAGCATTATATAGTGAAGATCTTTCAATGTCCTCAAATATTCTTCTGCAAAATCATTTGTATTGGTGGCTAGTTAGTGTTTCAGTGTATAGCTAGACCACAATGAATTTTTTAAAATAGCTTTATATGTGATATTACATGTATAAAGTTGCTTTAAACACCTCAATAAATGCCATAGGCACCCATCCAGTAAATATTTCATTAAGGAAATCCCTTTCTGAGCCAATAATTAGGTATCTTTTGATAAGAATTAGCTTTTCATTCAAATCATTAAACTGCCTTCCCTAAATATGGTATTGTGATAATAGTAATGATCTATGAAGTAGAATTATGGATGGCTGGAATTTCCTTTTTATTATTTATCAGTTTTTCCATGTTTTCTATAATGAAACAACTGAGATACCCAGGATATTCAGAAGCATCCTTCTTAATAGATAGATATATAGGTACATAAATAGATATACCAAATTATGTATTTATGGGTCTAATCTGTTTTAGTTACAAAAAATAAAACAAATTTTAAATGTAAAGTTCCTCTTTCATGTATCCATCCATTTAAAAGCAAATGGTCTATGCTATATATGTGCTTAAAAGTGTTAGAATAATATAGCAGAATCTGTGTCTTTAATGTGTACATTAATGTCTTTCTCTAAAACATAAATGAGATCATTTTCTTTTCTACCAATAAATACAAGAGTACATTTAATGAATATATTCTCAAGTGTTTCACGTCTTATTTCATTACCAGCAGTAACAACCTACTTCTGCCATCTTCCTAATGACAATTTTCATTATAGAGATTTAAAAAAAAGGGGGGGGGGATTACATTTAGAAACACAGCATCTCAGGTATAACTCCTAGGTGAATATTTCCATCAGCTCCTCTCATTTTCCTGTTCAACATTAATCAGCTCTTTCCCTATAAATATGCTATGTTTCATTTAGAGATAATGTTTAAAGTTAATCAACTGCCAACATTGTTGTTTTGCTTTCAGGAACCATTTAGGTATGCATTAGGGGAACACAAATATTAAAGTTGTAAATGTGTTTCTTAATGAATTCACAGTAACATTTCATTAATTTAAAACCCTTTCATACAAAGAAGTGTAGCAAGAGAAAAACTCCTGCATTCTACTAAAGCAATCTGTGAAGGTGATTGTGTCCAGAAGGAGGTTTTCTGAGCACCATTTGAAGAGGAAGGTAAGGAAGATCACCCTCAGCGAGCCTGACATAATCCACTGCAAATCCCTAAACTACACAGAATGGTTCCAGTTTCACAGCTTTCAGCAAATATCTAAACATTTCTTTCCACAGATAATTCAAAGCAACATTATTGATTTTCCTACTTACTGGTAGTTTCTGTCTTCTACCTGCCTTTAGACCTGTCTCAATGTTCATATTTAAATCAGGTCAGTGTGGTATGGATGTCACACAATGGGCATCCCAATGATTATTCTTCAAGAAGTTCTTATAGTAGGAAACCAAAATTCATAAGAATAGGGTTGTAAAGGATCAGCATGCTCCATGCATTATTCATTCAACAAATATCTACCAATTATTATTGAGTGCTAGACCCTAGGCTAGGTAATGCTGCCCCTGTTCCTTGTAGATTATAATTCCTATATAATTTTATTTTTTCCAACTTCACCATCATCTTTTCAATGTCCATTTGAATGATCCTTTGAATAACCGGGCTTCTGGGTTCCTTAATTTGGTTTTTCCAAAGCAGGTCCTTAAAAAAGTACTTGGCTGGGTGCCTGGGTGGCTCAGTTGGTTAAGCGACTGCCTTCGGCTCAGGTCATGATCCCAAAGTCCGGGGATCGAGTCCCGCATCGGGCTCCCAGCTCCATGGGGAATCTGTGTCTCCCTCTGACCTTCCCTCTCATGCTCTCTCTCACTCTCTAATAGATAAATTAAAAAATCTTAAAAAAAAAAAAAAGTACTTGGCTACAGGTAATTTGCTAGAGAGATAATTCCCAGAAGTAACAACAGAGGAACAGGAAGGGGTGTATGCTACTGTATTAGTTGCCAGAATACACAATAGCTACTCCATCCTTCTGGGGAACCATGTTAAATAGAACTGCCCTTCCAAAGAAGAGAAGCTGGGGCATTTTTCCATCCATTCCTATTCACAACTGGTTTAGATTTGTTGCCAGAAGTACATACTCCTCTACACTTCCTTACTACCCTTGCCTGCATTGAGGGACTTCTCAAGATAGAGCCCTGAGGCAGAAAAACAAAGGCAAAATAGGTGCTCAATGTGGGAAGGCAAAAGCAAACAGGAACAGTTTGCCATAGCTGCTGATGAAATCAGAGGCAGACCAAGGGGATATGACCCAGGGCATGAAAACTATAACTGCAACTTCTTTTTCCATAATCTGTTCTGTACCCATTTCAGATAGTCACTCTCATAGTCAACCCCTAGCCTTATAGTTTCCTCTTCCCAACTTGCACTTTTAAGAAATCCCTTCCCCAATCATTGCTTTCATTTTTCAAACTTACATTCTCTAGTATCCTGGTTTAAACAATTCTTACTCCCTATTAGATCCTACAGTCCATTTATCCTACTACCTTTCTATTGGCCACCACTTAATGTCCTCACTTCCTTTCACAGTTTAAGTACACAGTCCATCTTTATCATCATTCCCTTGCACATATTCTCAAATTTCTTGCTTCTCTCTGACCTCCTCATTCTATTATAGCAAAACACTCATATTGGGTGAGTTTTTTTCTCCATCTACTCTGGTCCTGCATCCTATAGCTGGACGAATCCGGAGAAAAATTGTTCTCATTTTAAAGGTATAGTCATTCCGTACAAGTATTTTTTTATGTTTTTTATGCTTTTAATGCTGCCCAAAAATCAAACCAAATATCCCTGGTTCCTTCATGCATCCACCCTAGATGGCTGTTTCATTTCTTCTATTCTCACTTCGACCCTCCAACTTCCCCTTTATCTTCATCTTCAGTTGGCAATCTTGTTTCCTGTATCTCTGAGAAAACAGAAGTAGAAAACAGAAGCAACTTTTTTTAATCTCCACAAGCTCCATCAATACATCTACCCATCTCATCATATATGTGCCCATACAGTCTAAATTACTTTCCTATTAGGGGTGCCTGGATGGCTCAATTCGTCTTGATTTTGACTCAGGTAATGATCTCAGGGTTGTGAGATCCAGCCCTGCTTTGGGCTCCATGCTGGACATGGAGCCTGCTTAAGATTTCTCTCTCCCTTTCCCTCTGCCCCTCCCTATACTCTCTCTCCCTAAAAACACACAAAATCTCTATTAATTCAAACTGTCCATACCTTCCATACCCCGATCCAAGGCCAATGCTTCAATTCACCCACTAGATCCCATCAACTTTCTCTTGCTTAAGGATATTGCTCCTGGAAATATTGCCTTTTTCCTATATCATAAATGTTTCCCTCTCTGCTGAATCCTTCACGTTAAGCATAAAAACATGATAAACTGTACCATCTTAAATTATCGTCATCATTATCATCATAATCATCATCATCATCTCCCTCATTACCTTACTAACCTCCAACCTATATTCCATTACACTTCTTCACTTTACAACAAAACTTATTTGGAGTTACCTATATTTATTGTCTCTGATTTATTCTACACCCATTCTTTTTTCAACCAATTCAGTGCAGTCCCAGTCAATATTCTCTTGTCAAGGGAAAATATGAATTGCCTCATATTTGACTGTTAAATTCAATAATTCATTCCTATTCTTTTTGAGTCATCAATAGCATGTGACACAGATTTGTTATTCATCTCTTTCTGAAACACCTTTATCATTTGGCTTCCAAGATACTTCACACAGTTTGTTTTCCTTACTGGCTACTCCATCTCAGTCATTTTTGCTACTTCATACTATCTCCCTTGTTTCTAAACACTGAAGTATGCCAGTACTCAATCTTTGAACTTCATATATATATCATCCAGTTTCAGAGACTTAAATACCATTATATGCACATGAGTCACACATTTATCTCTATCCCAGACCTCTCTTAAAACTTTTTAATTAGCTATTTTGAGGTATAATCTATATCCAATAAAATTATACAATTTATGAGTTTTGACAAACAAATACAGTCATGTAACCACCACCAAAAGATACAGAACATTCACTTCATCCAAAAAGTTCTCTCCTGCTCCTTTGCAGCAAAACTCCCTCCTCCCCAACAAACACATACACCATGCCTCAGCTTCTAGCAACCATCAATCTCCTTTCTGTCATAATAGTTATCTTTTCTAGAACTTTGTATCAGTGGAATTATACAATATATGCTATTTCGAGAATGGACTCTTTCACCTAGCATAATATTTTTGGTACTCATCCATATTATTACATATATCAGTAGTTCTTTCCTTTTTATTCCTGTATAGAATTCCAGGCATGGATATACAACAATCTGTTTATTCATTCCCAGGCAAGGAACATTGGAGTTCTTTCTAGTTTTATCTATTACAAATAAAGCTGCCAAAAATATTCACATGAAATCACATTTCATTGTGATTTTATTTTGCATTGCCCTAATAACCAACAATGCTGAAAATCTTATATATGCTTATTTACCATTCATACAACTTATCTGGGCAAGTCTACAGATCTATCACCCATTTTTGTTTTCATATATTTATCTTGTTATTGAATTGTAAGAGTTCTTCTATTATTGACACAAGTTCTTCATCAGATATATGTTTTGCTAATAATTTCTTCCCATCTGTAGCTTGCCTTTTCCTTTTCTCAACAGTGCATTATGAAAAGTAAACATTTTACATTTTGATTAATTCTTATTTTACCATTTTTTTAAACTTTAATTAATTTGTATCCTAAGATGTGTTTACCTAAACCAAGGCTATAAAGATATTTGCCTAAGTCTTCTTCTGTAAGTTTTATGGTATTAGCTCACATTTAAGTGTATAATCTACTTAAAGCTAATTTTTTACAGAATGTGTGCTAAGGGTCAAGGTTCATGTGGCTATCCAATTGTTCCAACACCATTTATTGCAACAACTCTCCTTTCCCCACTGAATTACCTTGAAATCCTTTTTGAAAATAAGTAAGTGTTTGTATCTACTTTGGGACTATTTCCATTTTTCTGTATATCTATCCTTATGCCAATACCATGTTATTGATTACTGTAAAACTTTAGGGTAAAACTAGAAATTAGATAGTGTAAGTTCTCAAATTTTGTTCTTTTTCAATAATTGTTTTGACTCAGGCGCCTGGGTGGCTCAGTCAAGCATCTGTCTTCAGCTCAGGTCATGATCCTGGGAGTCCCAGGATGGAGTCCCACATTGGGCCCCCTGCTCAGCAGGAAGTCTGCTCTTCCCTCTGACCCTCACCCCACTTAAGTGTGCTCTCTCCCTCTCTCTCTCAAGTAAATAAAATCTTTAAAAAAGTTGTTTTGGCTCTTTAGTGCTTTTAATTTGCATACAGATTCTTAAATCAACTTGTCAATTTTTAACCAAATAATAAAAGGCACCAGGGTTTTAATAGATAGCACTGAATCTATACATAATCTAGGGAGACTTGACATTTTAACAATAGTCTTTCAATCTGTGAACCTGGCATAAGTCTCCAATTATTGAGACTTTACTTTCTTTCAATAAATTTTGTATGTTTAAGTGAATAATTCTTGCACATATTTTATAAATTTTAAAATATTTCATATTTTAAAACTATGAAACCATTTTTAATGCCATTAAAATGTATTGTTATAAGGACGCCTGGGTGGCTCAATCAGTTAAGCATCTGCCTTCAGCTCAGCTCATGAGTCCAGCGTCCCCACTTAGCCCTGCATCAGTCTCTCTGCTCAGCAGTGAGTCTGTTTCTCCCTTTACCTCTCCCTCTGCCCCTCTGCCTGCTTGTGGTTACTCTGTCTCTCTCTCTCTCAAATAAATGAATAAAATTTTGTTTAAAAGATTGTTATTATATTAATTTATTATGTTATTATGTTAATGTTATAATTAATTATAATAAAATAATTATATATTATTGTATATTATATTTATATTACATAATAATTAATATTATTATATTAATAAGTATTATTATATTAATTTCAAATCCCAATTGTTAGCTGTGGATATACAGAAATACAATTAATTTGTTGGGAAAAAAAGGAATACAATTACTTTATTAAATATTGACTTTGTATCCAGCAACTTTGCTATTTATGTGTTACTTCTAGTAGCTTCTTTTTTTGCCCAGTCCCTTCTATGTAGATTCCTTGTTGTGTTAAATGTAAATGATTGGGGAACTTGGGTTGTTAAGCTTCTGACTCTTGATTTCAGCTCAGATCATGATCTCAGGGTCTTATGACCACGTGCTGCATCAGGCTCCATGCTGGGTGTGAAGCCTGCTTAAGATTCTCTCTCTCTCTTTCACTTTGCCCCCCGCCCTTGCACTTTCACTCTAAACAAATAAATTTTAAAAATTAAAAATAAATATAGTAGATCATATCATATGCAAAAGACATGGAATTGGAAAGGTCCTTCCTTCCCAATTTCTATGTCTTTTGCTTATTTTTCTTCCCATATTGTGCTAGCTAGAAATCACAATAAAAATAGAAAAGAAGTGGTGAGAGGACATCCTTGACTTGTTTCCCTTGTTTCCAGATTTAAGGAGAAAGTATTCAGTATGATATTGGTTGTGTGGATTTTGTAAATGCCCTTCTTCTATTTTTGGCTTGTAAAGTTTTTATCATGAATGGGTGTTGAATTTTAAGAAAAAATGTTTTTACTTCATCCATTGAGGTGATTATGAGTTTTATCTACTTTCTATTAATTGGTGAATTATATTTATTTTTTAATGTTAAGCCAACACTAAATTCCTGAGATAAACTTTAATTGGTCAAGATTTATTATCCTATGCAAACTACAACCACAATGAGATATCACCTCACACCTGCTAGAATGGCCATCATCAAAATAACAAATTCTGGTATAGATGTGGAAAAAAGAAATCTTCGTGCACTGTTGGCAAGTCTGTAAATTGGCACAGCCTCTAAGGAAAACAGTATAGAGGATCCTCAAAAAATTAAAAATAGAACTACCATATGATCCGACAATTCCACTCCTGGGAATGTATCCAAAGGTAATGAAAACACTAACTTGAAAAGATATCTGCACATTCATGTTCAAAGCAGCACTATTTACAATAGCCAAGACATGGTTATAGACGACGGTGTAGGGGGAAAAGGAACTGAAGGAAAGTAATCAAAAGGATTTAACTTCCAGTTATAAGATAAATAAATAGTAGGGTTACAATGTACAATATGATAATTATAACTAACACTAACACATGATATATAGGAAAGTTGTTAAAAGAGTAATCCTAGGGACGCCTGGGTGGCGCAGTTGGTTAAGCGGCTGCCTTCAGCTCAGGTCATGATCCCAGCGTCCTGGGATGGAGTCCCACATCGGGCTCCTTGCTCGGCAGGGAGCCTGCTTCTCCCTCTGCCTCTGCCTACCACTCTGTCTGCCTGTGCTTGTTCTCTCTCTCTCTCTGACAAATTAAAAAAAAAAAAATTTTTTTAAAAAGAGTAATCCTAAGAGTTCTTATTTAAAGGAGGAATTTCCTTTTCCTTTAATCTTTTCTTTTCTTTTTTTTTACTATATCCATATGAGAACATGGATGTTAGCTTAACCTACTGTGGTAATCATCTCACAATATATATAAATTAAACCCTCATGCTGCATGCCTTAAACTAATATAGTGATGTTGTTAGTTACTTTTCAATAAAACTGGATGGGGGAATTTTTTTTTTATATATAGTTGGATTGGATTTGCTAAAATTTTGTTTAAGGAATTTTTCATTGATGTTCTTGAGTTTATAATATGTCACTTTGACTGACTACAGCTGAGTTAATCAGCTTCCAAGATGTCCTCCAAAAATCTCTGCTTTCTAGTGTTCAGACCTAATATAATCTACTCCCACACTCAATAGAGATGACCAATGTAAACAATAGTATATATAAAACTGACAGTATATGACTTCTTAAGCTAGGTCAAAAAGATACTGTGGCTTCCAACTTTTTTTTTCTTTTTTTTTTTTGCATCACTCACTCTGAGGAAAACAGCCATCATGCCCTGCAGACACTCAACAGTCCTATGGAGAGTTCATATGGAAAATAACTGAGGACTGTGGCCATGATGAGAACCAACTTTCCAATCACATGATTGGGCCATCCCAGAAGTACTCTCCATCCCCTGTAAAGTGTTCAGATGACAGTAACCCCTTTCAATATACTATAACCTCATGAGAGATCCTGAGCAAGAGCCACCCAGTTAAGTCCATCCTAAAGCACAGAAACTATATGAGATAACAAAGGTTCTCTGCTGTTTTAAGCTGCTAAATTGTGGGGTAATTTGTTATTAAGCAATAGGTAACTAATACAACCATCTACCTTCAAATGATAAATCATTTTATGCATAGTATAAGGGATTTTCAACACTATACTTCTATTTTGCCATCCTGTCCTTTGAGCTATTTTTATTATACACTTCACTTCATATGTTTTAAACCCAAAAACACATTATTTCTATTTCACTTTAAGTAGTCCATTATTTTTTAAACAGATTTAAAAATTAAGAACAAATTATTTTATATTTACCACATATTTACCATTGCTGGCACTTTCCATTCCTTAATGAAGATTCAAATTTCCATCAGTTACCTATCATTTTCCTTCTACCTGATGAATTCTTTTAGCATTTATTATAGTGTAGATCTGCTTATACTACTTTTGTCTGCTTTTGTTTGTATGGAAAGTATTTATTTTACTTTCAGTTCTGAAAAATCAGAAAGCTAGGTATAGAATTCTACATCGACTTTTTTTCTTTTAATACTGAGGACTGTCTTCTCTCTTGTGAAGTCTCTGACAAAAAAATTCCTGATGAGAATATGTCTTTTTCCCTCTGGCTACTATTAGGATCTTCTCTTTATCACCGCTTTCCTAAACTGTGATTATAATGTGTCTTGGCATGGTTTTCTTTATGTTTTCCCTTCTTGGGATTTGTTGAGCTTCTTGGACTTGGAAACTCAGAGTTTTCATTAGATTGAGGGAAATGTGGCTATTTTCCTTTAAATATTCTCTGTCTTCTCCCCACTTTGCTTCTAGGATTTCTATTCTAAATATGTAGCAACTCCTGATATGGTACCTCAGGGCATAAATGCTCTACTCACTTTTCTTTCAATCTTTTTCCTCTCTGTACTTCATTTTTATTTTCTATTGCTCTGTCCTTCTTCAAATTCTACTTAATCTATTCATCCCATCTATTCTTCATTTTGAATGCTGTATTTTTTATCTCTTGAAGTTTGATTTGTGTCTTTTTCATATTATTTCTTTCTATCTTCATTGTATCCCATGTTGATATATCCATGTCTTAACATGAGTAAATGTATAATAATCAATTTTAGTTATTCTATCACATTAGCAATTTCTACTTTTATTTCTATTTATTGACAATTTTCTTGTGATTAAAGGTCACATTTCTGCCTTTGAATTTCTATTGCTATTTCTATTTATTGACAATTTTCTTATGATTTCTTTCACATTTCTGCCTTCGAATTTCTGGTAATTTTTTTATTGAACACTGGACATTTAGACTTTACTTACATAATCAGGTGGTATATTTTGCTGTGTTCCTTTTAATAGTGTTGAGCTTTCTTCTGACACACAATTAAGTTACTTTGAATCAGTCTAGCCCTTTTGAAGCTCATGTTTAAATTTTGTTAGGGAACCTCAGAGCATCCTTTAGTCAGTGCTAATTTAGTCTCACTACTACCTAACTACTAAGGTAACTTTCTGAGCATGCTCTCCAATATCCCATACAATACAAGACGTTTCCTCTCTGACTGCTAAAAACACAAACTCATCCCAGCCCCATGTGAGTTTTAAGAATTATTTATTTTTGTTTGTTTGTTTTTCAGTGGCTCTTTTCCCTGCCTGGGGTAGTTTCCTCTCTCATGCATAAATCAGTATTCAGACAAAGGCTCAAGGGGCCTCTGCAAATTTCTGAATCAGTCTTTCTCCCTTTCTCCCTCCCTCTCTCACCCTGTCTTTCCCTTTTTCCCCCTGCTCCCCAAAAAGGATTCTGGCCACCTTAGCCTCTCAAAACTCCTATCTTTATTTCCTCCACTCAGGTAGACCACCAGGCTTTGTTTGAGTTTTCCTTCCACCCACTGAAGACTGAAAACTGCCTCCAGATGGCAAGCCAAAATGAGGCAATAAGGATTGCCTTGTTTGTTTTCCCTTCTTTCAGAATCCCCAGTGACCGTTATCCAATACTTTGAAAATACTGTTTTCCAATTCTCTAGTTGTTTAAGGTGGGAAAATAAATTCAGTCATTGTTAATCTATCAATGCCAGAAGCAGAAGTGTTCTTCTGAAGACTTTTTTTATTTATTTTTATTTTTTTATTTTTTAGGATTTAAAATTTAATAAATGAAGACTTTTTTTTAAATACCAAACTGTTCCCTGGATACCTCTAATGTAAATATAATAGGTATATCAAACTTAACATGTACAAAGTTTAACTCTGATTTCCTATGCATGCCCTGCATCATGTCCCTCTTCTAATCTCCCCTATGTCTTCAAAAACATCCAAATTCTAATCCTATCACAACCATCCTATTTCACTCTAGTTTGCCATCACTCTTTGCCTAAATTATTACAATAGTACCTGTATGAATCAGGCTTTACTGCTTAAAAAATATCCTTCAGAATCTCAGGGGCTTTCAACATAATTTACTTCTTGCTCATAAATCCACAAGTCTGCTGTGACTTTCCGGTGCTTGGCTGAGCTTTGCTAGTCATCTTGTCTTGACTCTAGGCTGCTGGTTAAGTTCCTCTCATTCTGGGGCCCAGGCTAAAGGAACTCTGGCTACTTGGGATATTCTTTTGGCAAAGCAGAAGCAGGCTGAAAAAAACTAGCTGCTTCTTTTAAAGTCTCATCCCTCAATTGGCACACAGTCACTTTTCACCCACATGTCATTGGCTAAAGCAAGTTAAATCGGCAAATTCAGTTTTAGTGAATACGGAAATTTTATTCTACCTAATACAAAGGATAGGAATGTGAATATTTGTTGAGTAACAGTCTGCCAAAGCCTTCCAACTGGTCTTCCCCTTCTTTCGCTGGCCTTTTTCAATCTGTTCTTAACATAAGATTCAGAATGAACTTTTCAAAACATTCCAGGACCCTACTTTACTAAAAACCCATCGATAGCTACCCATTTCACTCAGAGTCCACACAATGGTCTATAATGTCTTGATCAATCCAGCACCTAGTCACTTCTCTGATTTCAGTTTCTACTACTGCCTCCTTACTTTCTCAGTCCCAGTAACACAGGCCTCCTTGCTACCTGGAATAGACCATGCACATTACTTTCTCATATCACCTCCCACCTGTAGGATGGTCATCATCCAAAAGACAAGACATAATAAATGGTGGTAAGGATATGGAGAGAAGTGAAACCTCACATGCTATTGGTGGGAATGTAAATTGGCACAGACATTATGGAAAATCCTCAGAAAACTAAAAACAGAACTACCATATGATCTAGCAATTCCACTTTTAGGTATTTGTCTGAAGAAAACAAAAATACTACCTCAAAAAGATACCCATACCTTTATACTCACAGTGGCATTATTTACAATAGTCAAGACATGGAAACAACCTAAAGGTCCACTGATAGAAGAATGGATAAAGAAGCTAAGGTGTGCGTGCATGTGTGTGTAGGAATATTATTCAGCCATAAGAAACAAAGAAATCTTGCCATTTGTGACAACATGGATGAACCTTGAAGGCATTATGTTAAGTCAAATAAGTCAGACAGAAAAAGGCAAATACTGTATGATCTCAGTTGGAGAAAAGGAGATCAAAGGTACAAATTCCCAGTTACAGGACAAACAAATACTAGGAATGTAATGTACAACATGATAACTCTAGCTAACATTGCTAAATGACATATAGGAAAGTTGTTAAGAGAGTAAATCCTAAGAGTTCTCATTACAAGAAAAAAAAATTTTTTTTGCTTTCTCTTTTTATTGTATCTATAGGAGATGATGGTTGCTAACTAAACTTATAACTGGGATCATTTTACAATATATGTAAGTCAAATCATTATGCTATGCTCCCTAAATTTATACAATGATGTCAATTATTTCTCAATAAAACTAGAAAAAAAAATTTGCTTCTCAGAGTCTTTGTTCTTACACTGCCCTATAAAACATTATTCCCCCAGATGTCTCGCAATCCTTCCAGATCTTTACTCAAACATAACCTTCTTAGTGAGCCTTCCCAGAACTCCTTATTTATCATTTCAAACCATACAATATTTCCTAGCCATCACTTCTGCATTATCCTTCTCCATAGTACTTATTA
Source organism: Taxidea taxus jeffersonii (assembly GCA_003697995.1). Lineage (NCBI taxonomy): Eukaryota > Metazoa > Chordata > Mammalia > Carnivora > Mustelidae > Taxidea > Taxidea taxus. The sequence goes on along the minus strand of ML103658.1, from coordinate 53,455 downwards.
TACTTTACATTGGATACTGTCTGCCTCTTCCCACTAAAATGTGAACTCTAGGAGGGTAGGTAATTTTTATATGTTTTATTCACTTCTGTATCCCCTGGAATATCTTATAGATAATAGGCACTCAATAAATATTTATGGAATGAATTAACAATAAGCCAGCATAAATAAAGATGCTCTATTACTATAAATAGTCTCAACAGGGAGAGCCAATCATTCTACCAGGACAAATCTGATGTTCAATCTGCATCTATCCTTTGAATTCCAGAGACCACGTCTAGACTGGTAAAGAAGTTCAAGAATCCCATGGTAGCATTAAAAAACAAAACTAAACAAAACAATACAAAAAACTTTAAGGAGTTTTTAATGACAAAGCACATCTTTGAGAACTTAATGCAAATTTAAAATGTATACATACAGGAATTACACAATCTAGGAACCTCTAGAAAGAGTACATGTTAGGGCATTCAATCATTTAGAGGAGGTCAGCCCCTATATAGACATATGATGAATTCAATATATGTGATAATTCAAAATCTATGATAAACTGAATTTTCTTCAACTTTAATATGCATCTCTCCTATGTATATGGAAAGGAAAGTGCATATTAAAATTGAAGAAAACTGGTTCTATGGTCTCTGAAGGTAGTCTATAGAAAGTAAACTTTGAGGACCACATGAAATAAGGTATACAAAAATGCTTTGCAAAGTTTAAAGAAAATTAAGTTTTAAAAATGCAAAATACATTTTTTCATTTTTTTATGATAATACTAAAAATGAGTCAGGGAGTTGGATTTACCAGGCACCTGTGCTGTCAGCACAGTAAAAGCTCTGGTGACCACTGAGAGGACACACAGACTACTTTAGACCCTGTAGTTGAAGGCACTGGTAGCAATGGAGGCATGAGGTATGGGAAGGAAGAGAAGGCAGCTAAGTTACATAGTTAAACAGGGACAGTAAAATTCTGCATGTTACTAAGCCAGTGATTCTCCAACTTTAGTGGTCAAAACAATCACTACCAGTTCTTGCTACAAACAGATTCCCCCTCTACCTCCAAAGATTCTGATAATGTTAAATATGGGCTAGGGTCCAGGAAACTGCATTTAATAAGTACCACAGGCAGTTCTAATGGTGAGGATGAAGAACTGGGCTTCAGAAAGCCCTGCTGCAGTAGAAGTCTCTCATCCTCCCGTTTTCCTTCATTTTAGATGTGTTCTTAATAATGGCCAGAAGGTGGCATACATAAACCTAACTCCAAAAATGTATAACCAAATATCCTCACATGAATTGAAGAGTTATATCATCCAGGGGCGCCTGGGTGGCTCAGTGGGTTAAAGATTTACATCATCCACAATATGTGCCTTCAGTTCCCAATGGAGACAACACAAAATGACAAATAAAAGTTTGGAAAAATGAGCAGCAAAAAAGCAGCATGTACCACAATTACTATCTCCAACCTTGACCACTAACACCATAAGAGATACACATTCTGAGAAATCTTTTTCATTTTGAAATTGTAGTGTGTAAAAGCACTAACTTACAGATTATTCTGGATTTCTAAAACATTTATCTGTTGTTTTATCGGATGCTTGCTTTTTCTTTTGAAAATGGCAGTAATAAACTCTCAAGGCATTTTATTTCAACAGTTCCTATGATGTAATCTTTATTAGGCTCCTCCCCTCATACCAAATAAGCCTCTGAGTTCAAAGCTATGAAGAAGTGATTGTTCAATCACCAGAGAACTTCCTCCTAAGTCTGCCAAAGACAGAAGGGACAGCATCCCAGGAAGACCAAAATAAAGAGATCTTCCCAAATTGTTCTCTTCTTCCTGGTACTTTCCAGGTGGGCAATGATAAGTTCTGTATGCTCTAAAGAGCAAGGCACATCCAAGCAGTTACTTTTATCTCATTATATTGTAATTTTCTTTTGTTAGCCCTGGACTTCTGGTAAATACTTTTAAGGGCTACAAAGTGGTCTCAGCTCCACTGTGTTAAACTCATGAAGGGTGTGTGCCCTTAGCTATGCCTGGGTGCTAAAGACGGCAATGTCAACATCTTCCCTGGGACCAAGGGTGGGGGGTGGCAACAATGATTAGTGAGATTCTCAAAGGACAAAAGAAGATATAAAGCCTGGCACCAGATCCAGTCGTCCCTTCCCCCACAGTTGAATTGTTTAAATTAGGTGAAAGGTTATTTTGTATAGAACAAAATAAAAATTATTTTTAACTAGTTTTCCAAATATTGCAACTTCTGACATAAGCTGTTGATTAGATGATTAAAACAAGATGCATCAAAATCTTGTCCTTTTCTTTACAATACCAAATATGGGTTTTGTTTTGAGATGAAAATTCAATTTTCCTCATGGAAAATTGAAGAGTTACTGTAAGAAATTGGTATGATATAACAGAAGGGATATCCTTAAAGGAGGCCTAAAGAGGAGCAAATGAGAGGTTCCTTACAAAAGTAGACTAGAGGATAGATTATAATTTAGACAGTATTACAGTTGTAGTCATACATCAAAGACTAAATGTACATTCTTTAGCTTGTCAGAACTAAGCAGAAGTAGACCCAGGGACACAATGGAAGCCAAATGAAACTTCTCAGCACTACTGGTTTGCTTACTTGGCACCTTCGAAATGTAGACTAAGAATACTTTCTCTTCCCTTCCCAAGGATTCTTTTCCTTCCCCCAAACCTTCCTTCCAATTCTGCTTTCATTTTGTTACTTATTTTCTACTCCTGCTCCTGTCCAACTGTACCACCTCACATCTTTGCAACTTGTGTTTTTCTCTTTAATTTCTTATTCCAACTCATTTTTTGTATGTCTTTCATTCTTTTCCTTTATTCTGGCATCCCCTCTTCAATAAGTCTTTTTTTTTCTATTTAATCTAAAGCTATCTAAAATATTAAATAAATATTATTTTTTATTTTTGATACTTAGTGGAAATTATATATGCATATACATTTACAAGGACAAGATTTTTAATTTTGTCTGGGTTAAAATGCATCCAGTGCTATCTGTAAGAGGTACTCACTCATTGAGAGTATCAAAGAGAGCAATTTTACTTAGACCACAGTATCTCCTGAGACCCTTCAGATATTCTATATTGTGCCACTGTAATTATAGTACATAGGTTAGCAGCATTGGACACTACTAGGTTAGCAGCATTGGACACTACGTTAGATCTGCAGGATCTCAAGCCCCACCCATTCCTGTTGAATCACAAGATTCCCTGGTGATTCACATACTCAGTCAAGTTTCAGAAGCACCATATCAGAAACCACACAGAAACCTTCAGCTTTTCTGCGAGAGGACTGTCAATGTCCAGAATTTCATAATTAAATGATATAGCTTAGCATATCAGAGCAGAGAACTAAAGGCTATCTTGGTGGCTTCAAAGACTTACTGTCATGTGATATAACCTACAATCTAAGATGATGAATGAAATGGAAAGAACAGTAGAACAGGTTAAATGTTTAGGACTGCTGCAGTGGGGGGTCATGAATAATTGGATATCATTCTTAATAAAGGGTATTTGTTGTTATAGTCCTGTACAAGTGTGTATAAACAAATTACATATTTCCTTGGTTTTTATTTGAATGTCTGACTAGTTGGAGAAGCTAGACATGTATAACCAGTTTAGTCTTAACAATCACGTTCAGAAAACAATATGTAGACTTCCTCCTAATTCTTCTTCCATGTAAGGCCTCCTGTGAGCTAAAAGGAGTCCAAAATTCTCATGGTTGTTTTGTGAATTACTTTGCTTGATTCATATATGTATCTTCATATCCTTTTAATAATTAAGATAATTATAATATAGTATAAATATAATATAATAATTTTAATATAATATAAAAATAATAATTTTAATATTAGGAGATGAAAAGATTAGAGTGACTGAGCCCATTTAATTGGTAGGTTGCCATCTTTTATAAAGATTTACCTTTCTGGTATACCATGTTTTCATTACTGTTTTTTGTATTTTTTTTGGCTTAAATTTTGCCTCTATTCATGAAAAATCAAAGTCCTTTAGCTATGCTGCTTTGTAATCAGGAAGTATAATGTGAATGCTTGTTATCATTCTTTAGTCACACACTTACTAGTGAGTAAAGGGTAGAATTCAGGCCATAATTCAGGTGATCCAGGCTTTACTATCAAGCAACTTGACTGAAAGATTATAGTTTTGAATGACTAAAGAACTGCTCTGCTCTTTTTGAAAGAATTATTCAATAATATGATCCTGTGGAAAACATAGAAGGTGTTAAAAATGCAGAGTTTATCCTAAAGAATGAGAACTATGATGCTCCTTACAAGGAAACATATTAGCTTCCTTATTCACTAAAAATTTGATCCTCTATGACAGGCATTGGAGAGAAGATCTGTAAGGGATAAGTCAAAATCAAAATTTCAATATATAACTCCTTTTTTTAAAAAAAGATTTATTTATTTATTTATTTGTCAGAGAGCGAGCAAGCACAGGCAGACAGAATGGCAGGCAGAGGCAGAGGGAGAAGCAGGCTCCCTGGCGAGCAAGGAGCCCGATGTGGGACTGGATCCCAGGACACTGGGATCATGACCTGAGCCGAAGGCAGCCACTTAACCAACTGAGCCACCCAGGGATCCCTATATAACTCCTTCTTAATCCATAGAGGGAAAGAAATGAAGTAGCATCTTTTCACCATCCTTCTGTCTTCAAAAGTAAGAAAAGGGATCACAGAGTATGAGGTATTAGAGACATGATATGAGGCCTTCTTGGAGAACTTTAATATATCCCTACTTCAAGAGAAGAACCAGCTAATTAGTGAAATGCCAAGACACCATGCCAAGAAAGGAGGACTCTCAATCAGTGCACATAGCAGGAGAGAGAGCTAAAATGTTCTCAGGAGCCCCATCAAAAGCAGTTTTCCTGGAAGCACAGGCAAAAAAAAGACATCAAATTTAAAGGAAATTAGTATTTATTAATCTAGCTATTTCTGGTACTTTACATGGTGAATAGTGGGTACTTAATGAATACGAAAAAGACTTCAAGGATTACAATAGATGCAAGAGAATTAAAATGTTGGGGTTTTTCTCTTTTTTCTCCCATATTAGATGAAAGTTCAGGAAAACAGTACTGTTTTACAACTAAATAGCAGTTGTATTTAGTAAGGATACTTAAAGTGTCTGCATATTCATTTATTTTATCTTTTTCTACTTTATCTTTCCATGTTTATGCCTGGCAAGTGCTTTAAATGGTTAATTTCACATACTATGTATGTTTTATGTTCAGAGAAAAATATATTAATATTGAGTGGGTACTTACTGATATGAACATAAAATGTTAACAATAGTTATCTTGTAGGAGGTAGAAGGAATGATTCTTTGAGAATCAGGGAAGGCTTTCACTTCTTGCATTATCCACATATGTTGAATATTATGTACAAATATGATCTTTTAAACATTTTTCTAAGTTTTATTTATTTAAGTAATCTCTACACCCAATGTGGGACTCAAACTCATGACCTCAAGATCAAGAGTCACACGCTGTTGTGACTAAGCCAGCCAGGCACCCCCAAATATGACTTTTTATTGGAAAGGAACCTCCACTCCTTTGACTCATGCTTACTTAAAGAGATTATACTAATATACCTTGCATCTCTCCTTTTCTTACAGGCTCCTTCCTGGGTATTATGTGGTAACTGAATTAGAACAAGAAACTGAGACAGTTCACAGACCCTCTCTCAACCTTTTCAGAGCCAGTCTGTCAACCAGAAGCACGCATTTCTTTATTGTCTCTGCTGCCTATGGCACCCTGCTTTATCTCCCTTCTCCCACAAAGAGAAGGAAAAAAACATACAAGAGAGCAAGGATTTTGCCTCTTTTATTCAAACCTATGTCTCCAGCATCTAGAACAATGTCAGCACTCATGGAGTGCTCACTAAATAAATACTTTTTGAATAAATCAATAAATTTCCTCTACTCTCTACCATGTAGTGAGGTGCCTGCCCTGTCCAGAGAACCTGGCAGTTGTCTATCAGTGCTGAAGGCCGAGCCCACTAACCTAAATGAGAGCTGAAGTTGTCAAGTCCACAATGGCTGCACCAGGCCTTGTGTGTGCACTCAATCCATTGCTGCTTCGCATGACTGCTACATGTGGTACCTATCTACTGACCACTGAGTTCAATTCTTAACTTGGCTCCAAGTTCAAGAAGAAAGATACCATTTGTCAGATACATTCAAACCACAATATTTTTATCATTAAAACTTTTGATTTAAAATGGACTTATTTTATTAGAAAGCTATACTACTTTTTTTAAAAGCAATGTTAACTAGATCATGTGCTTCTACCACTCTCTAACATGTATGAGTAACCAAACAAGCATATATAACCAAATATACTCATTACTAAATGCACTGTGGAAAAGGGGCCAGGGAGGAATGAGAGCATTGCAGCCTTTTCACTTATCTCTCTAGGCTCTCAGCAGGAAGTGTCCCCAGTGACCATTCACCATGATCTTTTCTCTCAGAGTATCTGTGGTCCAACAAAATGTCCCTATCCTGAGAAGGTAGGTGTGAAAGGATACTGAGTTGACAGAAAGGAACACTGAAGAGTCTAAGCTCGGATAATGCCTGAAAACTGGCCTCATCCTTACACCCTAGATCAACAGGTATCCTGTTAACTTGTTTTTAAGAGTTAACTAATGAAATAACTCTGTCACTGGGACACCTAAGTGGCTGAGTTGGTTAAGCTCTGCCTTTGGCTCAGGTATCAGCTCCCTGCTCAGCAGGGACCTGGCTTCTCCCTCTCCCTCCGCCCACTTGTGCTCACTCTCTCTCTCTCTCAAATAAATAAATAAATTCTTAAAAAACAAAAAAAGAAAGAACTCCATCACTATTTTTGTGGGAAGGTATTGAACCTTTGCACTTTCTAAATCCATGCTTTTTTTGTAAATTGGAAAGCTCAACAATCAAAGCAAGCATCTTATAAATGCTGAGGCAGGGACACCTGGATGGCTCAGTCGGTTAAGTGTCTGACTTCAGCTCAGGTCATGATCCCAGGATCCTGGGATCAAATCCCACATCAGGCTCCCTGCTCAGTGGGGTGCCTGCTTCCCCCCTTTCCCTCTGCTGTTCCACCTGCTTGTGGGCTCACTCTCTCTCTTTCTGACAAATAAATAAATAAATAAAATATTTTTTAAAGTAAATAAATAAATAAATGACGAGGCAGCCAACCTGCTGCATTAGTGCTATGTGGTAACTGAGGCAATATCAGGGCTTTGGAATTCTTTAAATGGTATGACATTTAGGGAAAGAGCTTCATTAGAAAAAATTCCTTGGGGGCACCTGTGTGGCTCAGTTGGTTGGGTGTTTCACTCCTGATTTTGGTTCAGGACATGATCTCAGGGTAGTGGGATCGAGCTCCACATCAGGCTCTGTGTTGGGCATTGAGCCTCTCCCCCCTCCCTCTCTCTCTCTTTCTAATAAAAAAAATAAAAAGTAAAAAAAAAAAAAGGAAAGAAAACTATTCCTTAATCAGGTTGTGATTTACCTGCATTCAAATCATAGTACTAAGCTCTTGTTAAACTCTTGCTAAGAGCTTAGATATTACAAATGAGATTACATAAACAAATAAGTTACAGCAGGCATAGGAGATAAAATAAAACAAAACTGACTGGCACAGCTAGATCCCCAAAGGCAATCTGGTTATTCTTTGCACATTTTCCCAATTTCCATGTATAAGATTAAGTACTTTATTATATGAATGAAAGTGTTACACCAATTACCTGATCCCTCTGCTTTATGTTAGTCAGTGGAGAAATCTTTATTGAGTTCCCCACAGATGAGTAATTTTAGAAATTGTGTTAACAGGAAAACATCCAAGGTGAATAATTGCTAAGCCTCTAAAAACTGTTACCTCTTCTCTTGGAACTTCTGGAAGGCAGGAAATACCCCATGTTTTTCTATATGTGCCTAGCACAGTGCTTCCACTCAAATGACACTAAACCAGAATAAAGAAATTCTTAAGGCAGAGCCTTGATTCAAAACTGAAATTAATGTGTCCCAATTCATGAAGCATTTCCACATCTGTTATCACATTCATTCCTCTTATAACCCCTATGAACAACAACAGCAAGTTTCAGTAAAGGTATACAATGTGGGTAGTAAAAGAGAGATGGAACTTGAAACCAAGCACAATATTATTATCATGTCTTTATATGCGGTTAAGGCCAGTCACAATTATGCAAAATTAAAGCCCTTGGCCATTCACCCACAAATTATAGATAAGACATTACACACTCATATTATGGAACTCAATTCTTAAAACATTTTATTGCCCCAGAGTGTAGCAGAGTACAGACTTGACTCACTAATGGCTTTTGTTCCCTTATATTATGCAGGCCCATGAGTGGTCCTGAAAGACATGGTTTTCATTCCCAGACCTCATAGTCTTCTCTAAATGTACCAAAAAACTTCTGGGAACAACATTTTTCCTATCTGTAATACCAAAAATGATCCCTCCCTTTGGACTGCACCTTCAGATCACCTCTTTCCATCTTTTCCCAATCATTTTATTCTGCAAAATAATAGTGATTCATCATTCATTACCTGTCTAGCAACTGCCACATTTTAGAATGAATATTACTGAATCTCCTTAAGTATTTCTGTTAAATATTTGTATGTTTATATATATGTACACTCTGATATGTCTCCAATTTAACATTTAATAACTGAGGTATCTCAGGCATTTAGTTCAAATGTGCCATTTGAGTACTAAGTAAAAATATATACAATGCATTAGTGTTCATCAACTAATAACAGATTATATGAAGAAAGATGCAAATTTCTGATATTTGGCTCTTTATATTTGTAGGTCATAGCTTTACTGTAATTCTACAATATATATCAAAGAATTAAAGAGAGCTTTCTGATGCAATGAACTTGAGTTAAACTGTCTGCTTAACCCAGTTCTATCACCTTCTACTTGTAATACTTGAGGCAGGAACTCTATTCTTAGGTTCAGTTTTTCCATCTTTAAACTGGGAATTGTTGAGTAAAACACTTACCACCACTCCCCCATCCCAGTATTTCCTTCCAGGAGAAGAGTTCTTTTGTTGAAATAACATATCTGACCTCTTGCTGTACCATCTATCCCCAGTACTGCTTCCTAGAGGAATAAGAGTATCTTGCCTGACTGGTGAGTTTAGGAATATAGTAGCTCATCCCCTTTCTCTTCCTTTTCTCTTTGGAATCTACCTGCCTTTCAGAGAGAATACATTCCACCTAACTCCTACTGTAATACTGCCTAGATGGGGGAAGGCCTCAGTTTGTTCTTCCTCTGATTAAGTGGGTACAAAATTAGCAAGCCCACTTGCCCATTATCTCTAGAAAGTATTCTCCAAATTTAGAATAAAATAGGTATTTTGGTCTCCATCCCCACTGCTCTTCTGCTTGCTTCTCAGTTGGCCCTGATCTTTGAGTTAAAGAATATCATTTACTAGTCCCATTACATCTATCAGTAGGGATAATAATTAAAACATTATCATCACCTTTGTCAGTAGCAATGTGGAGAATTTATCTTTGTGTGTCCCATATCATATATCAAAGATCCATTCACATCATAGACATTCAATAAATGTTGGATTAAATTGTTAATATGTAAAAGAAATAGCAAATTATACTCAATGGAATTAATTCCACAAATTTGAAGATACTCCTAACAGTAAACTATTATTAAAGAGATATATTGACACTTTACAATTACTAGATTGAACTGCTTTAAAAGATATTCTTGCTCACATATAAAATAATTCTTTATATAACAGTATGTTGACTTTACCATATCATTCACACTCCATCTCTCAGCAGTCTAATATCACTTTGTGAAAGCAGTTGAACAGATTCAGAATGCAGCCACATAATTTTCTTGGTTCAGATCCTAACTCTGCTACTTAATAGCTGTGGGACCTTACACAAGTAATTAACATCTCTGTACCTCAGTTTCTACATCAAAATGAGAATAACAACATCATCTAATGCATAATGCTGTTGTATTGAATGAGTTATTATATGTAAATTGTTTAGAAGAGGGGCACCTGGCTGGCTCAGTCATTAAGTGTCTGCCTTCAGCTCAGGTCATGATCCCAGGGTCCTGGGATGGAGCCCCGTATTGGGATCTCTGCTCAGGGGGAAGCCTGCATCTCCCTCTCCCACGCCCCCTGCTTGTGTTTTCTCTCTGTGTGTCTGTCAAATAAATAAATAGAAAATCTTTTTAAAGAAATTGTTTAGAAGGGTGTCCGACACATAGAAAACATTAATAACGTTCTGTTATAGCTATTGTTGTTGTTGTTGTTGTTTTAGAAATTCAGTACCTGATGTCCATACCCACATAATCCACAAAGAACTTGAAAGATAAGATTATGGAGATTATGACCAGCCAGAGTCTCTTCCTCCAGAGTTCTGAGCTCTGAAATAACACCAACACCACAGACAAGTCACTAGGGAAGTCAGAGGAGCCAGCTCTCTGAGATGCAGATAGTGAGGACTTCTGGCTGGGTAATAATTGCTCTATGAACTTGTTAAGGTCCTCTAGTCAAAAACCACCAGGAGCACATCTACAGTTCTATAAAGCTGGGTGTATTGACTCATTGCAAGGAGAAGAAATGTATACCATGGGGAACCATGGGGTATCTCAATGATGTTAGAAAAAATGTACTGCAGGATTTGACCTTGTATTAGGTTATTTGGGGGAACATTGAAGAAAACAGACATCTTTCCCACATCAGATGCTGTCTGGAAGGAGTAATTCTCTGATTAAGGATCTTAATAATTCTTATCTGTGAGAGGAATGAAGTTGAGCTAAAGTAGTAAGTAAAAAAAGTTGCAGTCACTCATTACTAGCCAAGAAAGGGGGATATTTACTCTTTTCTGGTTTGGACAATGTTCTTACTTCTGTATGTTCAGACATGATCAGGAAACAGTCTTATTATTTGTCTTGCTCCATTACAGTCACAAAGCAGTCTTGTCTGAGGTTGGTCTTAAATGAAAGTGCTTATACTCAACATGAGAACTTTGCAGATTCTCTGAGAGTGTCTGGACAGCTCCCAGCTAATAGGGGCTGCCTTTCACTTTCTTGAACTAGATAAGAATGTTTTGCTTGAAGGGCAGGGCTGGCCAGGAAAAGAACAACTATTATTATTACTTACACATATTGACAGGTTTCTAATTTATAAAGTCCCTTTATAGGCATTGTATAACTTGAGCCTCTCAGAACAATCCTGGGAGATTGCACAAATGTAGGGGCCCAATTCATAATATATTCCATGTGACTGGCACCGCCCCAAAGTGACGAGTGACTTTTGGAGTTGTGCAATAAGGCTGCTGCATTCTTCTTTATGAAAACTGAGTCAGAGAAGCTTCTTGAGTATTCTTTATTTCCTAATAAACCCTAGAGTTCTCTCTGGCAACCTGCTCAGCTGCTGACGTTGATCCTTGATTCAGTCATAGTTTCCACTTCCAGATAATTTCTTCAGCCTGTTCTGTTATAACCTAGACTATACTGGCTACCAAATTAAAAAAAAAAAAATCTTCTCCTTCTTCTACGACTTTGTCTGTGCCTTCCCAAAACAGGATGATAAAAGGGTTACTAACTTAAAACACAATCACTTCCTAGAGTGCAAGGGGGGAGTGTGTGTGTGTGTGTGTGTGTGTGTGTGTTGTGTGTGAGTTGCCTAAAAAGTTAATATACCATAGTATCTGTTGCTTGCAATGTCAGAATGGCAGATGGAAAAACGATTTTGAGTTCTGAAGAAATTTTAAAAAGCAGAATATCCTACTAAATGCAGAGGCTGAAATTTTTAAATGCAAACTGAGCTGCTAATAACATTATCTTTCCACAGTCCTGGAAACCTACCAAGTAAAATGTCAAAGGAAAACGGAATTCCCCATGAAATGTCCCTTAATAGTGAACTTTTTTGTCCTGGACCATCTTTTTGAAACTGGGAAATTCCCTCTTGCTACTGAATTTCTCTCCTGAAACATTATATAAACTGAAACTGAAAATGGAATACTCTACTGATATAAACAGGCAGTTCCCGGAAAGACTGCAGGCTCTGATTCAGATTTGTTTAGGAAATCCTGTCACAGTAATTCACTAAGTTAGTAACTCTGGGCAATTCATCTAACCTCTCTTTCATTAAGTTACCATGCATTCTTCTCTCCTCTATTACCTGAGAGTACCTTAGATACTCTACCTCATGGAACAACATAGCAAGGGACTGAGGTATGATATATCTACTCCTCAGTCCCTTGTCCAAATGCTATGAAATAGCACCCAAATCCCTAACTCTACCCTCTAGCAATTTGCACTTTTTAGCAAACAAGTTTCCCCTGCCTGGAATACTTCCAAAGATTTTAGTTGCTGATTGATTTACTCTGAATGATCACAATAAATCCTTCAGTCTTTCTAAAGGACTTCTGTTTCTTTAGGCACATAACTCAGGTCATGCTGATATGGAAAAATCTGAGTCATATTTAACATACTAATTGAATGTTTTCTGCCAAATTATGCTTTATTTGCACTTTTAATTTTTTTAAGATTTTATTTATTTCTTTGACAGATAGAAAATACAAGTAGGCAGAGCAGCAGGCAGAGGGAGAGGGAGAACCAGACTCCCAGCTGAGCAGGTTGATCGATGCGGGGCTCAATCCCAGAACGCTGGGATTGTGACCCGAGCCGAAGGCAGATGCTTAACCAACTGAGCCACCCAGGCGCCCCATTTGCACTTTTAAAAACTTAACAAAAAGGGGCACCTGAGTGGCTCAGTCAGTTAAGCATCTGCCTTGGGCTCAGGTTATGCTCTCAAGGTCCTGGGATGGAGCCCTGCCTTGGGCTCACTGCTCAGCGGGGAGTCGGCTTCTTTCTCTGCTCCTACCCACTGCCCCCCACTCCATATTCTCTCTCTCAAGTAAATAAAATCTTTAAAATAAATAAATAAATAACAACAAAAAATAAAATAAATCTTACTAATATGATTTGTTTCAATGAGCAAATAAAAAAAGCTATAATCCAGGCTATAATCTAAAATGTAAAAAATTAAAAATAAAAATTTACAATCTAAGTGAAAAACATTTTCTATGTAGTAATTTATTTGGTTAATTAATGAAGAGGGGTTTCTAGTAGTTACCTCTAGATTCTGAACTTGATTTGTTCTGGTCCATATTTTGTTGAATTGAAAACACAGAGGGGAATGAATATAGCATCTATTGAGGTTATGCCATATACTAACCATTTTATATTCATTATCTTACTTCATATTTATAAAATTTGTTAGAGCAATAATTTCACAAAGGGAGAGAAGAAGCCTTAAAGAATTTAAACGTAACTGCCCAAAGTTATGCAGTTCATAAATAAAGAAGCAGAAAACTGAAGTCAGATATGTATAATTCCAAACATCTCACATAGATTGTTAGTGAAAAACAATCAAGGTGAACAGGGTATAGTGTGAGACTAATTACATTAAGTGAGAAACATAATATACATCCACATATATATTTTATATTTAAACCTATTAGCTTTTTACTGAAGTATACCAATATACAGAAAAATGCATGTTAAGTGTAACTTCAAAGACTGTACATAAAGTGAACACACCATGTAACAGGCACCTAGAGTCTAGGTTCTAGATCAAGAAACAGAACAGTAGGGGCACCTGTGTGGCTCAGTGGGTTAAAGCCTCTGCCTTCGGCTCAGGTCATGATCCCAGGGTCCTGGGATCGAGCCCCACATCGGGCTCTCTGCTCAGTGGGGAGCCTGCTTCCTCCTCTCTCTCTGCCTGCTTCTCTACCTGCTTGTGATCTCTGTCTGTCAAATAAATAAATAAATAAAATCTTTAAAAAAAAAAAAAAAACAGAACAGTACTATAACCCCAAAAGTCTCCTCATGCCACTTCCTAGTCACTACTCTTCTCCCTACAAGAGAAGACAGTATCCTGATTTCTAAAAGCATAGATTAGTTTTATTTTTGTACTTAATAGAAATGGACTCATACAAATATATACTGGTTTGTCTGATTTTTCCATCCAACATTATATTTGTGTGATTCATCAATATTGTTGTACATTGTCTAATCTCATTGCTGTTTGGTGTAACATTGTAAAAATGTGCCATCATTTATTTACCCAATTCTACAGTTTATGGGTATTTATGTGGTTTTAACTTGTAGTTCCCTGGTAACTAACAACGTTGAGCACTTTAACTCCTTCATTTGCTATTTGCTATTTAGATAGCCCCTTTTGTGAGGTATCTAGGTCTTCTGCCTGGTTTCCCATGGGATCATCTGTTTTATAGTTTTAAATGTTGAACCATGTGCATATATTACTTATTTTTAAGCATTGTAATTAAAATATAACTTTTATAGAGTTCTATGCTTCATGCTCTCTCCTTGGAAATTTATAATATACTAATATTACAAGAGCTCTGAAAAGTCTTACCTTTTTCACCATCACCAGGTTGTAGAAATGTTGTTTCTGGTTTTGTATAATTTTTGTTTCTCATAGAATTAACAATTGCTCTTCACTTAGATTTTTGTAAGTTCTCTCTACAATTTTATCACATATTTCACTAGATCTATCAAACATCAATATAATTTCCCCCAAAACTCAAAATTAGATCATCTATAAAATCAATTACTTTAACTAGTCTTTCCCTTGGAATCTGCCATTTCCCTGCTCCAATGAAAAAAGGTTGCTCTCCAATTCTGCCACATCCTGGGGTTTACCTTCCCACGCTCCGGTCCTGTTTTCTAGATCCCATGTCTTTCTCTTTCTTGATTTATTCCCATGTTTTGTTGGAGCACATCCTCCAGTATCTTTCTTTAAAAAAGAAAAGAAAGAAAAAGAAAAAGGTAGATGGAAGGAACAGAAACATTTGCATCTTTGTATATGTGAAAACATTTTTATTCTGCCCTTGTACTTTATAGTTTGGCTGACTACAGAATTGTAGGTTGAAAGCTATTGCCCTTTAGAACTTGAAGAAATTTCATTTCCCTGTTTTAACAAAGAAGTGTCTTTGTTGAGAAATCTAATGCCATTCTAATCCCATCTCTTTATTCTTGTTTCTTCTTTCTGAAAACCTGTGGAATCTTCTACTTGTTCTTAGGGTTCTGACCTTTTTAATGATGTGCTTATATATAGGTGTTTTTTCATTCACTGAAGGTACTTGGTGGCCCTTTCAATATGGAGACCCCTATCCTTTCATCGTGCCAAAATTATTCTTTTGGTCATTTCTTCCTTTCCTATTTTTAGTTCTTTTCTGGAACTCTTTAGTTTATTAAAACTGGAAAATTAAATGAATGAATGGGAAAAGTTTTCTGAGCACTTTTTGTAGCAAAAAGTTTATTAAGCAATAAAGCACAGAGTATCAGACCGTATCGTTAAAACTAAATATTTTATTTTAAATGATCAAAATTTTAAAATACAGTGTTTCATCACAACTTCCCAGTATTGTAAAATGTAACATTGCCGCTCTCATTTCAGGCAACACAAAATACAGGAAACATTTTTTTTCTCTGCTGACAGAAATCCCCCACTTATGTCAGGCATTCCTTATTACTGTGGCTTTAGAATTCATTAAAATGCCTAGTATGGACTTAGTATTGTATACATTATTTGCACTCATTCTACAAAATAATCAAGTAGAAAGGTGTTTGTTCTAAGGTAAAAAACAGAAGGATGTTTAGTTGTTTGTGGTTAAAAGTGAAATGCATTTCTCACAGACCTATGAGAAAGAAAATTTTTTCAGTCTTACCTGGAATCAGAGAACTGATTCCTTTCAGGTTTATTTTTCAGTCTCCAAATAGTTACGGACACAAAAGGGAAGAGCAGAGGAGCACGGAACAGGAGCTAAACACCAACACTTCTTAACAGTCAGACTCTGACAGGGTTTATCACCCACCTCTCACTCCTACTCACCTGGAAGTGGGGGATGACTGAAGTCCAGGTAGGCAGGTTAATTTACACCCTACCTGACTCGCTAGGCTCAAGGGTGCCGGGCTCTCAAAATCACCACCACGCCCACCCCTCACAGCGCATCTCGCGCAGGCGCGGAGTCGGTAATCCCGAGCCCCCACCCACACCCCCCACCCACAGCCCTCCATCTCCGGGCTCTGGCGACTCCCCCCACGGCTAGCGGCTCAGAGGAGATTCCTCTGTAGTGTCAGAACACGTTGACCAAAATCGGACAGCAGGCTGCACACAGGAGTTTTTTTTTTTCCCCTCAGAGAAAACTTTTCCAAACCTGGAAGTTGAGGGGAGAGAAGAGAAAATGAGCGTCCCTGACTCCCATCCCATCCCTAAATCCCGCCTCAGCCCCGCGGGTGTTGCCCAGAGCGTGGGTGCCCGGCCGCGAAGCGGACAAACCCTCCTACAACTGGGAGCCAGTGAGGAGGGCCGCCGGCCGGGGCCCCTCTCCCCGCCCCAGCGTACGCCGCTGACGTCGCCTGAGAAGTTTCGGGAGGGAGGAGCCCGGACCAAGGCTCCAGTGGGAGGGCCAGGTCTGGGGAGGAAGCTCCTCCTCTACGCGTAGCTGGGGTAGAGTAAACTCCGGTCCCCAGAAAAGAAAAGTCCGCTCCGGCTCCAGAAAAGCAGTGGCTGGCACGCGGCATGGGCTGCCTCGTGACCTAGTGTCCCGCCGCGGGAAGTGCCTGGCCGCTCCAGCTCCCGCACAGGGTTGCGGGTGCGGGCGCCCGAGCGCAGCCGACAAGCCCCGGAAACCGCCGAAGCGGCGGGCACACCCAGAGCCGGCCCGCGGCCTGAGCGCCCGCGCGGTTCGCGACCATGAACCGGGAGGCTATCTGCAGCGCCCTGCCCACCATTCCCTGCCACAAGCTCGCCGACCTGCACTACCTGAGCCGCGGCGCGTCCGGGACCGTGTCGTCCGCCCGCCACGCAGACTGGCGCGTTCAGGTGGCTGTGAAGCAGCTGCACATCCACACCCCGCTGCTCGACAGGTAGGACACCCCCGCGAAGCCCCGAACATCAGCCCGGGGCCAGGGGGCTCTGGATCCCAGACGGCGGCTACGCTTGGGGTCGGCCCCGCCTCTCGTCACCTCTGGACAGCCTTTCAAGCCTGGGGGCTTGCCTGGTGGGGAGAGTTGGCTTCTCTGAAGATGCACCCTTCGCATTCCTCAGCTCATCTCTTCTCTCCACCACCCTCCCTTTCTCCGCCCCTCTTATTCCTGGGCTTCCTCTCCCGACACAAACGTCAGGGTTTACGGTGTGGACATTTGGTTGTTTTGTTTTGTTTTATGGTTTATTACGTATGGTCATGAAAGTGTAGATACTAAACTCAATTTGGTCTAGTTTCTCCTGCCTCTGTCCCAGGGAAGCCTGTCTCCAGAGGAGAAGTGTATTATTTTGCTAACAGTACACTGAATCAGAAGACAATTAAACTTAAGACCAGAAATTTTTAATGTCTCTCACGTCCTGAACAATTTCCGTGCACTGTCTAGGTTTTAAGGGAAAGTTAGTATTGGTTTCTGTTTCCAGAAAAACATTTCAGTCCTATACCAATGATTGACCTGTGATCGAATGCATTAGTCAGTGGGTCTAGTCGTTAGTCTTGTGTATTTGCCTTCCAGTAGAGATTTAACTAGGCCCTGCATTCAGTCCTTGGTGAGTTAACATCCATGATTGCAACACTCTCCTCTCCTCCCCCTGTATCTAATGTCAGAATTCATCATGCTGGGTGCCTTATTGGTCAGAGGCTGTTAAGTATCCAGTGTCGGATAAATCCCTCAGCTTCAGCCCTGCCAGTGTTACTGGACTTTCATCTGCCTGTAGCTTTCCTATGCTGTCTTGCTATCAGGCTTGGGTGGGCCAGATCTCACGGTAAATTTGGGACACCTCTGGAGAGTGTTCCCACTTTTTGTATATCATAATCCGGATCTACTGATAGAGAGGATGTAGTGTCTGTTTCACATGGGCCTTGAGTTTTGTGGAGCAAGTGCTAGGAGAATGTGCAAATGTATATGTAGTCAAGTTTGAAGGATGGTGGTTGGTTAGAAAGGCTGAAAATAGTTTAGCATCAGCTATGTAAATTTATGGATATCTAACCCTAATGGACCCTTTAGGTATTCTAAAGCAAGTTGATCTTCCCGTTTTGGATGCTGCTTCTCTAACCCTTTCTATTCTTATTAACAATATTCATAACCTAAAATTCTTAAGGAAATTGGTGGAAATTCAGTTGTCAAAGATGTCATAAGGACAAGCTAAACCTTCTGGCATTACTGCATCAGGTTCTTTCTCCCATCTGTGACCTAAGATGTTAACATTAGCAGTATTCATGTAATCTGAACATAGAACTGGGCTATGCAGTTGACTCACAGGGTGTCTGTTTCCTCACTTATAAAGTGGGAATAATAAATGCATGTACTTGGGCTCTGGTGTGGGAAAAGTTTGCATTGTTCTTTGACACCCTCTAGATGAAAATAAGTTTATGTGCAGTTACACGTTCTTATTTTAGTGATCAGTGAGTCATTCCCTGTAATCTGACTTCTGCCTGATGAGGGGACCTTCCCCAACAGTCTCCTCTGTGTGTAGATGTGTCTGATTGGTTTTTCAAACAAGGTGTGAATGACATAATTGTTTTGTGACTGAAATTTTGATTTGGGTAATTTTGGTGATATCTGTGAAAGCTGTATTTAACTTCTTTGTTTTTAAAAATATAACACCCATTTTAGATCTATTTGTTTTTGGCTTTTTCTGTTTTGCTACTCACTCAGTCTTCCTGAAATCTGAATTCAAGAATTTTCCTTGATCCTTTCCTTTCTTTGATCAAGCAGTGGAATGGAAAAAACACAGGTTTTGGAGTCTCACAACTGCAATTCAAATCTGACTCCAATTCTGCTACTTAATGTTGGCCTATTAGAAAATTATTTATCTGAGCCTCAGTGCCCTCATAGAGAGTATGTTAAGGTAACCAACTTTAGAGGGTTGGTCTTCAGATGATAGTACATATAAAGTGGCTGACATGTAATGGGATCACAGTAGAAGGAAGAATGCCTGATATTCTTAATGAGAGATAGCACAAGTATATTAAATATCACTGAGACTTCACCAGCATGCTCTCTCTATAGGTTTGTTTTTTTTTTTTTTTCAGTATATCCAGAAATCTTTAAGTCCATTCTCTGTCTCCCTGTAAGTGCTAACAAAAAGATGTAGTTCTTATTGACCTCCATCTCTTACTCTTTCAATTTAGGAAGATAAATTTAATTAAAACAGGTCTCATAAGCTGAATAATAGGTAGCCTCATAGTTGAAGTATTAAGTGGCTGAAGAACAGGGAGAAGGAAAAAGCTTTTTACTTTAGGTCTGCTTGTAACTCTTGAATTTCAAAACATAAATATATGACCTATTTAGAACATAAGTAACTAAGATTTTTGCTTTATTTTGCCTTTTGTTTGCTTTTAGAGCAAACCTCATAGTCTAGTGTGAAATGTCTGTTATTTTCCTATTTCAACAGCCATTCATCCAGAGCTTGAGTGGTTTAAGCACCAACTAATTATCACTGTTTACCCAATAAACATCATTGCTTACCTAATAAACTTTCTTTTTTTTTTAAAGATTTATTTATTTATTTGACACTCAGAGATCACAAGTAGGCAGAGGGGCGGCGGGGGGGGGGGGGAGCAGGCTTCCTGCTGAACAGAGAGCCGGATGAGGGGCTTTACCCCAGGACCCTGGGATCATGACCTGAGTTGAAGGCAGAGGTTTTAACCGACAGAGCCACCCAGGCACCCCTAAGCTTTCTATTCTGTTATTGCTGCTACCAACACATCTGTCCATGGTAAAAACCAGTGATATCTCTAATTCCCTTGCTTTTTTTTTTTTAAATATGTCTTAGTCAGTTACCACCACCTAGGCATTCTATTCAGCTAGTGTTTTTCTTTCCATTTTCACTGTGACCTTTATAGTTTCAGACTCTCATTGCTTCACATCTTTAATTAGTACTGTAATATTCTAATACCTGACTTTCAAACTCTGCCCATTTCTGCTGATCCAACATCCTTCTGCCAAGTTAATAATCCTAAAAGTTTGTTCTGCTTATGTCATTACCCTGCTCAAAAACCTGCAATCACAATTTGGTAACTACCAAATAGACTGTAAATATCCTTATCTGACTTTAGGGCTCTGAGATGAGGCTCTAGCCTACCCTATTCACCTTCATTCCTTTCACATGCTCTGTTAGGTATCCTGATTCATATTAAACAGTCTGCCATTTTCCAAACACAACCTTCACTGTAGCCTCCTAGAATACATTTGATACATATCTATTAGATACCTGCCAGGTACCAGGTACTGTTTCAGGTCCTAAGGAGATGCAGATGAGAGAGAAAGGTGAAGTCTTTTTCCTGAGTTCCATTGTATAGTTTCTAAGCATTTTTGACCCTTATGCAACTATTATCATTTAGTCATTTAAATCTATAACATTTAAGTGTATTATTTAAATGTCTGGAAAAATGCACATGGTATGCAGCCATGAAGTTTAGTATAATACTCTAATCAAATATAATCTAGTACAACATAAACTGTAATTAATTCAAACAGCAATAATTCTAATATCAATGTACTTTATAAACTTACTCAAATATTGTGTCCTTTCTCTTTCCTAGGAAAGTATAATAATAACTTGTGTATACAGCACTTCTTTCTGTCAGTGTCTCAGAGAAGTTGTTATAGTCTCTAAACAGACCTGTAGAATGTATATAGGGCAGATATTATCTACTTTAAATATGAAGAAACTAAGGGACAGAGAAGTTGCATAATTTACATGAGGTCAATTAGTGGGAAAAACTCTAGTCTTAATGTTAGAGGCATGATTATTGTGTATTTTTCATTACTTTGAAATAATTATACATTTTCTTTCTTTAGTGAAAAAAATGATGTTTTAAGAGAAGCTGAAATTTTACACAAAGCTAGATTTAGTTACATTCTTCCAATTTTGGGAATTTGCAATGAGCCTGAATTTTTGGGAATAGTTACGGAATACATGCCAAATGGATCATTAAATGAACTCCTACATAGGGTAAGTATTGTGCATTTTTAGTAGCTATAATTCTGTTATTCAGAATTTACATATGATCAGACTATCTGGTATTTTGGTTTTACATATGATCAGATTATTTGGAGAGATACAGATGAGTCAAAAGAAGAATAATGGAAAACAATTACTGTGGTAAAGTTAGACAATTTATGGCTTCTTTTGTGTTGTTAAAAATACCAGAGATTCAGGCCCTGCATTCTGTAGGACTGAAGTTCTTTTGCTTAGGTTACTGGTCCTGAGGTTTAAACTGAATTCCAGCAACTACGTGTATAGAGGTGGGAGAGGGAGAGAGAAGAGACAGACTCTGTACACTACAGAAATAAATTCTGTACACTGTCCTATTAGTTAAGCTAGATTTTATTTTATGTTAAAAACAATTTAGGATTCAAATTAAATGTTTATAATACCAGTTTGTAAAGTTCTGAATAGGCCAAATAAGTCTGTCTCTGAGTACCAAATATATTGGTTTTTCCAATGTTAGACAATGGCATGAGCCATTTACCTTTTCATCAAGATATTAGTTATTCTGGCTTTGACTATGAATCCCATCAGTGAGCAAACTGGAGGGATGAACCCTCATTCTTATCAGTAAGCAAATTTGTGGATCCTTAGTCTCAAATTGTGTGTATTCATCTATTGTTTTTTGCTTGAGCTTATATTATTAATCCAGAAATCTTTTTGAAATCATTTGGTCTGTTTTGTGAGTGTTAGTTTAGTTAAAACCTGGTAACGTGATCTGTAAAATCCAGTTAGTAGATGTTCTTAAATTCTGATACATCACAATGTTCTGTAAGCAGTAAGAGAGAATGGGTGCCACTGTCAGCCACTCCTGTAGTGACTTCCTCTTTATTTCAAAGTATATCACTATTTATGATGGGATGACCTGAGACAAGGAGAGGTTATAGTAACTGATGTCTGTGTATAAGATTTGTATAACTAACACAGCAATCAAGATACAAATATTACTTAAGCAAAATTTCATTTAAAAAAAGAATATAAATATAAATTCTAATATTTTCTTCTCACACCCCAGTACCCATTAGATATTCTGATGCCCAAAATTGGAGCCCATTAGAAATTAAAGAGCCTCCTTCAAGGGACTCCCAACCCCTAGAAGGAATCATAACATAAAGAGTGAGTGTTCTTCTACCTCTGTCTCCACAATCAAAAGCCTCCATGTGATACTATACTGCACAGAGGTCTTATGACTCTTTTGAACTACATAATTTTCAGAAGAAAATTACCTTCTTACAGACTAAAAGATTTGGTTACTCACTGGGATGAAGGTTTGTGTATACCAGAGGAAGTAATGTTCTATGTTTCTTTCAGTTTCCTCTATTGTATTACTAGAGTGGGATTTATCTTGAAGTACTCTCCCCCAACCTCAAAGAAGGTTGTTGAAAAAAGTCAAAATACATTGTAAACACCAGGTTAATCAAAGAACTATAAGCTTACCCATTTGCAGAAAAAATTCTCAAGAACAGATTTGAGCTTTCAGTAAAAACATACTTTTTCGTGCCATTTAGAATGGTAAATGTTTAGTGGTAATGGTAATGGTTTAGTAACTTGGTGCCTGGTGATTCATTGTCAGATCTTCCCAAATTATCTAATTTTTCTAAGTATGTTCATTCTCCTGGGAAGGTACACTAACTTTTATGTTCAGATAATTCAGATGAATATCACTTGTAAGTACCAGCATATGTAAAACATTGTATTTTAAATATATCTGTGTTGTATACACTTAAAAATGAAGATGATCTTTCTCTTTCTCACAGAGGCAAAGCTCCCAAAGACTAATTTTTCAAGCTAGAATATAAAAATTATATTATAAGAAATATGAGATATTCATGCTTAGTAAATGAATATAATATCATAATTTTAATTGATGTAATGATTATTATAACAAGGTATGATTTTATATCAATAGGAAACTTATAATTTTTGAATTGATGGTTTGGTATGTACTAG
Source organism: Taxidea taxus jeffersonii (assembly GCA_003697995.1). Classification (NCBI taxonomy): domain Eukaryota; kingdom Metazoa; phylum Chordata; class Mammalia; order Carnivora; family Mustelidae; genus Taxidea; species Taxidea taxus. The sequence continues at coordinate 30,415 of ML103658.1, read as the reverse complement.
AAAGAAATTTTCTCTGTGTGTGTGTATGTGTGTGTGTGTGTGTGTGCGTGTGCACGCAGGTAAGTTACTTCATATGAACCATAGAATAAGAGATAGGTGTGAGTATAGACAAGTGTTTGGGTATTACACAGAAAAAGAAAAAAATTGAAAACTGTGTTAAATGAAGAAAGAAGAGCCAATACCATGTAGTTGTATCACTAATATAAACTAAAAGAAAATATCAGTAATATAAAGTCATTATTTTTTCTAAAATTGAGGAAATTAAAATATACATGGATGTTAAATAATATCAAATTGATACCATGATACTATGTAATAAAAATGAACATATGTCTTGACCTTTATTTATACTGTATTTCCACATGGAATATTTAATTTTCTAAGTGGAAATGTAGTGAGTATGGTCACTTACTTTCATTTTGTTTATTTTCATGTATATGAAGAAAATGGAATATCCCGATGTTGCTTGGCCACTGAGATTTCGCATCCTGCATGAAATTGCACTGGGTGTAAACTACCTGCACAATATGAATCCTCCTCTACTTCATCATGACTTGAAGACTCAAAATATCTTATTGGATAATGAATTTCATGTTAAGGTAATTACTTATAAAAAAGTTTATCTGCATCCTTGAGATTAATGGTTTTAAAGACTTGTTAGTGTTTTTTTCTCTACCTAACCAATTTAATATGCTCTCTGTTTTCCATAGCCTATAATTCTTTTCTTCATTGTCCTTTCTCCCAGCTTCAGTGGCTTATTTATTCCTAGGCTCCAGAGATATATAGAATTATGGTATAAAATATAAAGTCATTATACCCTTAACTGAAATTATCAAATAAGCCTTTTTTTTCTTTTGATTTTGCAGTTATTATAGATTCACAGGAAGTTGCAAAGATAATACACAAGAGGGTCCATGAGACTGTCGCTCAGTTTCTGCCAGTGATTACATCACACGTAATTATAATACAATTTCAAGTCCAGGAATTTGACATTAGTACAATGCATGTATATAGTTTCCGTGTTGCTTTAGCACATATGTGACCATCACAGCAAGCAAGATACAGCACTACTCTATCATCATAAATATATCACTTATACTACCCCTTTATATTCACACTCATCTCCTCCCTTCCACTATCCCTAACCACTGACAACCACTGATCTGTTTTCCATCTCTATGATTCTGTCATTTGAAAAATGCTATATAAGTGGAATCATACCATGTATGTGGTATTTTGAGATTAGCATTGTCTACTTAGCATAATACCTTTGAGATCCATCCAAGATGTTGTTTATATCAGTAGTGGTTCTTTTTTATTGGTAAGTGGTATTTCACGGTATATGTATACCAAAGTTGTTTAATCATTGACCTACTGAAAGGAATTTGTATTGTTTCCAGTCTTTGGCAGTTACAATAAAACTCCTACAAACAGTCCCATGCAGCTTCTTGAACGAACATAAGTTTTTGTTCCATTATCTAAATGTCCAAGAGTGCAGCTGCTGGATGAGGGTTTGTTTAGTTTTTAGGAAACTGCCAAACTATTTTTGAGGGGCTATGCCTTTGTACATCCTACCAGCAATGTATGATTGACCTATCTTTTCCATATCCTGACCAGCATTTGATATTGTCACAGTTTTTTATTTTAGCACTGTAATAGGTATATAGTGATAGCTCATCAAAGTCTTAATTCCATTTCCTAATGGCTAATGATGTTGAACACTTTCTCATTTGCTATCTATATATCCTTTTCAGTGAAATATCTCTTCATGTCTTAAGCCCATTTCCTAATTGGACCCTTTGGATTTTTATTATTTGGTTTTGAGGGTTCTTTAAAATTTTTAGATATGAGTCCTTCATCAGATATGTAGTTAACAAATATTTTTTCCCCTTTGGTGGTTTGTTCTTGTCATCCTTTTAATGGGATCTTTATAGAAAACTTTTAGTTTTGATGAAGTGCAATTTATCAGGTTTTTTTTCCCTTTATGGTGATTCTTCGCTGTCATACCTAAGTAGCCTCCCTCAAGCCATAGGTATTAAAGATTTTTTTCTGTGTTATCTTCTAGAAGTTCTAGAGTTTTATGTTTTACATTTAAATCTAGGATCCACTTTGAATTAACTTTTGTAGAAAGCATAAGATATAGGTGCCTAAAGGCACCAGATGTAGTAGTGATTTCATAGAGTTTACCCTCTTCATAGAGTTTACCCTCTAACTGACGACAGCAAATAAAAAGTAGTTGCTAAGTAACTAATACTAAATGTAACTCACTTTATTTTTATGTTATTTTGCTATACTTCTTATAATAATATGTATAATTGAAGATTACTGTAAATACCAAAAAATGTTCAAAGAAAAAATAACAGGGAAGTTGGAACAATAGAAAAATTAATACAAAAAGCGTGAGAGAAGTTAAATAAAAAACAAAACCTTTGTTAAAGGCACTTCATCTCCCTAGAATAAAATGAGATGGGAAAGGAAAATAGCAAGCTGCCCTCTCAATAATACTAAAAAAAGAAACTGATCTATTATATCAGCTATAACCACATAGGTGGAAGTGCCTTAATGGTCAGCAGGTCCCTGAATTCTCACTATAATAGTCCCTTGTCTCCCAAGGCAGTTAGTCTATGGCAGGGGAGTCTTAATATCTGTACTTAAATTATTGTGACATTTTCTTATATGATCAATCAAAACACCTTCCCTTTGTTTTCATCCAGGGATCCTAGTTCTATTCTTTGTGATAAACTAAGTAAGTCCAATTCTACTTCCCATATGACAGTCCTGTCAATGTTTGCAGATGGCTGTAATCTCCCTGTCCCTCACATACACTTGTGATTTGTCCTTCTCTCTTCTGAACATCCTTAGTTCTTTCAGCCAGTTTCCTTATTACGTTGGTTTTAATCACAGGTGCTATCCAGATGCTTCAGTGTTTAAACTTCTGTTCAATTTTTATCCTCACAATGAAACAAAATACTCCTACCTAATAAGACCTTATGAATATAGACTTGAATGGAAGTGTCATTTCCCTGGTCCCTAAACACTTTGTCTAATACTTAATGATTCATTGGCTTTGCGGGGGGAGGGCGGTGATCATATCACAACATTTAAATTAGGCTTAGCGTCAACAAGCCCTGAGAGGTTCTTTTATTCAGGTATTATTGCTCATCATGTACTTTGCAGAATACTTTTTGAACATGATCAGATTTTATTTTGTTAGATTTGAGTGATCGGCTCAGCCTCTTAAGATCTTTTTCAGAATTATTTCTGTAGATTTAGGGTTTTAACTTGTCTCCCAGCTTTGTGTCATCTTCAGATTTAATTAGCTAGTTTTTGTATCTTTAAGTCATGATTAAATATTAACCAGTACCGCGCTCGGATCACAGCCACACAACATGGTGCTTAGAACCTCCCTCCAGGTCAACATCAATCTTTAATTAGCACTTTGGGAGAATAATCACTAATTTTATGTGGAATACTTATAAAAGAACTGTTATACTGCCCATATTTCTCCATTTTGTTCTTAAGAATATCATCAGAAAAAAAAAAAAAAAAGAATGTAATCAGGAGACCTTGCTTGACTACTTTTCCAGTTCTCCTCTTGGCTTATTCCCTCATCTTCACAGTGGCTTTCCCTGATGACCCACCCAGTTCCTCTGTGTCTTTGTACCTTGATTTATTCTTCTTCATATTATTTTTCACCATCCATCATAATATTTTTATTATGTGTTTATTGATTCTCTCCCCCAATTAGAATATAAACTCCATGAAGACTGAAATATAGTCTATTTTATTGACTGACACCTGTTCAACACATGCCATACTGAAGCATTAACTAAGTATTTGTTGAATAAACAAATGAGTGAATTCCATATCTTCTATATATAACAGATAGGCCTGATAATGTTCAAAGCATGTTATTATAAAATAACAAAGTGTTTTATAATATGCAAACTGTTTTAACATTTAATTTTTGACAGTACTACTACTGTCAAAAAAGGAAATGAAATTGGTCATAATTTTAGTCAGTAAATAGTTATGGAGCAGCAATGACATTGTGCCAAGCTCTTGAGATATAGCACATGAGACCTGAAATTGACCACTGGTATTATTTGTTTTTGATGAATTCTTGCTGGCATCCCTTATATTAAATTTTCTAAATTTTTTAAGCCTGAATTAAAGTGTCTACCAATAGTGTTTACCAATAAGTAGATATGCAAAATCAACATTTTTTTCCTTTTTGAAAGTCAAAATGACATTTACTCTTCTCATATCCTATAGTGCCTCTCCATTCTGTCCCACAGAGAACACTAAGAGCACCATGGAGGTATTTGCAAGTATTCTCAATAACCTGAAATATACATAAAATAACCTGAGATTTGCACTTTTTAAACCTTTCAGTGTTCTTGGACTTTACTTTCTTCATTTCAGCCTGGAAACTATAGTTAACAGAGTAAACAGAGGCAAAGTAATAGGTAATGATTCCTACTTTCTTCTTTTCACTGACCAACAAGGTATCCTTGGTCTTTGATATGAACAGAATTTAGAATAGTTTGACTTTGTTTAGTTTTTGTAATTTTTATTAATTTTTGTATATACAGAGCTGTGACCTTTCTAATACTATTCTTATAAATTAGCAACATTCTTTTACATGTATCCTATGTGTCTCTGCTTTTTACTATAATTTATAAATGTCCCTTAAAAATCAAAGTTCATCACCAACCATGAAAAAGTAATGGTTATTTAATCTACCTATCTTCTTGGAAAGGCCTTTAAATGAAGTGCAATATATCTTTAAAAATACTTAACGTGGGGCCCCTGGGTTAAAGCTTCTGCCTTTGGCTCAGGTCATGATCCTGGGGTCCTGGGATCGAGCCCCATGTTGGGCTCCCTGCCCAGTGGGGAGCCTGCTTCCCCCTCTCTCTCTGCCTGCTTCTCTGCCTACCTGTGATCTTTGTCTGCCAAATAAATAAATAAAATCTTTAAAAATTAAAAAATAAAAATAAATAAATACTTAACTAAATTAAATGGAAGTTTACATCTTGCTACCATTTTCTGAAATAAGTTTTCTCACTGGAATGCTGACCAGAAACATAGTATCTGAAAGAAAAATATTTACTACTGATTAAGGTCAACTGAGACTTTTCTACTTTAAAAAGAATACATTCAGTTTGAGACTTTTCTACTTTAAAAAGAATACATTCAGTTTGATTATCTATCAAGTGTCTATTAGTGCACCTTAGATACAAATGAACTAGTTAGTGATAGGCTTTTTTGAAATGAAAATATTTATATGTGCCATATTCACTTTGTCTGCTATTCTCGGGCTGGTGTGGGAACCAGAATACTTCAGGTTTATTCTTCATAACTTCTTACATGATAACTTTATAGTTTTGTAAATAAGGATAGTATATGTAAATGAAAATAGCTTTTCTATTAGGGTGAGAGGATTGTGGATGATTTTTATGAGTAGTGTGTTTTAATTTCCTCTGATTTTATTAAATCTTTTTAGTTAAAAAGAAAGCCCTTAGCTTCAAAATGCATGTTAAGATCTTGTGTAGAATGGGAAAGTTCTTATTCACTGTCTTCATGGCTGATTGATAAATTTATCAAGACCTTGAAGAAATCATAGAATTCTTTTTCCTACCCTCACATTATCCCCTTTTACCGTTTTACTGTTCTGTTGTTCTGTTGACATTTAATAAGTCATGCCTTTTATAATGGTATTATTTATAACAGAAAGGGGATATATGGGGGCACTTGGGTGGCTCAGTGGGTTAAAGCCTCTGCCTTCAGCTCAGGCCATGATCCCAGGGGTCCTGGGATCTAGCCCCACATCGGGCTCTCTGCTCAGCGAGGAGCCTGCTTCCCCCTCTCTCTCTCTGCCTGCCTCTCTGCCTACTTGTGATCTCTGTCAAATAAATAAATAAAATCTTTAAAAAAAAAAAAAAGAAGAAGAAGAAGAAAGGGGAGAAATAAAGTACCATGTGAAAACCAAACAAAATCAGCTCATAGATTTCTGATTAAGGTTTTTAGTTCAGGTTTGAAAATAAAGTTGAAGATCTTGGTGAAGGAGCACATAAAGAAGCAAGCTCAGGAACACGTTTTCTACAATACTGTGTTTAAACCAACATTTAGCCCAGGAATTTGCAAATTATGGTTCAGGTATAAGGTGAGACCACATCTCAATTTTTTTTTTTTAGCATTTTTCACTTGTGGCATAAAAATAAACTCTACTTATCACAGTAATGCTTATTATTCTAGTAAATGTGCAATTGGAGTGCTGGTTTTTGGTTTTAGAAGGTAGGTGGGAAGAACAGATAGTATTGAATAAGAGCAACTTGTATGCAAAACATTAATAATATTAACACATACAGATCACTTATGTGATAATGTTCTGAATGCTTTTCTTAGAATCAGTCATTTAATTTTCTCTCTGCAACCCTGCAATATAGACAACGTTATTATCCCCAGTTTGCAGGTGGGTAATCACACAGAGGCACAGAAAAATTTAAAAATTCCTAAAGTTCACACACAGTTAATTAAGTGGTAGAATTGGAATATAAATGTAATGCAACTTTAGGCATTATGTTCTTAGCCATGTGGTATATTGCCTTTGAGAATCAATCTAGCTTAGCTTGTCGTGTATTGGCACCATGTTTTCTCTTCATCTTTTCTATTTTTTTTCTTAGACTTACCCTTTTATTTTAATAATGTATGGGAAAATTTATATAGTCTGTCCCCTCCCTTAGAGTAATATTTTTTAATATCAAATTCATCTAAACACTAAACAAATTTTCTCCTATTAAAACTAGTAAAAATATAATTAAAACTAGTAAAAATATAAGAGTTAAATAATTGAAACACAAATGGTGTGCTAGATAGAGTTCATTTCCCTCTGTTGACTCTAACTTATGCAGTGTGAAGATAGAAGTAATTTAAATTAAATGTTTTTGTTTTGTTTTTTTAAAGATTTTATTTATTTATTTGACAGAGATCACAAGCAGGCAGAGAGGCAAGCAGAGAGAGGGAGAAGCAGGCTTCCCGCTGAGCAGAGAGCCGGATATGGGGCTCCATCTCAGGATCCTGAGATCATGACCTGAGCCGAAGGCAGAGGCTTTAACCCCCTGAGCCACCCAGGCGCCCCAAATTAAATGTTTTTAATTTAAAGATTTACTACACTTTTTGTCCATTAAATACTGTTTCTGTTCTTATATGTTGTCTTCCATTTTTTTTAAAAATAAGGAACCTTTTAAATAGGGAGTTATAAGATGTTGTGTAACATCTACACAAAATTTACAAGTGAAGCAAAACTGTAAACGATATATCAAAAGTATAGAATGTCACCAATAATTCTTAGGCCTTCCTTATCATGGACATAAATATGCTTTATATGCTAAACAAACTGTTGCCAACAGATATGATTCTTTTAGTGGTAGGCATAAATCATATAATAATGACTTATACTATATTAGAATTTTACTTGCTTCAGAATTTAAGGTTGCTATTTTTAGGGCATTGTAAATAAGAACATATAAACCTGAAGTTGCAGACAATGCCCAGTTGCAATCATATTAGATACCAGTGTTTCGCACCTCAGTGGGGTGTAGGAGAATTTTGAAAGCACGTGCTGTAAAACTACTTATCTTAAAAAGTAATGTTTGACATACATGCTCATTCAGAATTTATGACAAAAGATACTCCGGTTTAATTTTTAAAATTCCGTCTCCATTTTAAAATTTGTGACATTATGCTGAACTTCAAGTCAGTATGTGTTGCTTCAAGAGTTATTGGGTTCATGGGACGCCTGGGTGGCTCAGTGGGTTGAGCGGCTGCCTTCGGCTCAGGTCATGATCCCATCATCCTGGGATGGAGTCCCAAGTCGGGCTCCTTGCTCAGCAGGGAGCCTGCTTCTCCCTCTGCCTCTGCCTGCCTATCTGCCTGTGCTCACTCTCTCTGACAAATAAATAAATGAAATCTTTTTTAAAAAAAAAAAGTTATTGGGTTCAGTACTCTAGAGTTTAATGTATTAAGAAACTGATAGAATATGTAGAAATTAAATATTTATGTAGAACATTTCCTCTGGTCTCATAGCTAAATACAATGAATATAAACAAAGACAGTTCTTGGTTGTTGTTTTTTTTTTAATTTTAAAATTCAATTATTTACTCTTCTCCCCTACAGATTGCAGATTTTGGTTTATCAAAATGGCGTATGATGTCCCTCTCACAATCACGAACTAGTAAATCTTCACCAGAAGGAGGGACAATTATCTATATGCCACCAGAGAACTATGAACCTGGACAAAAATCAAGAGCCAGTGTCAAGCATGATATCTATAGGTATGATATGTTACTTCTGCTCAGAGTTAACCTGGTCTAAAAACAAGATTAATTTGAATTTTGAAGCTTCATTTTATTTTCTTTTAAATTGTATTTATTTGAGATAGAGCATAAGTGGGAGGAGAGGTAGAAGGAGAAGGATAAGCAGACTCCCCACTGAACAGGGAGTTGGATGTGGGGCTCCATCCCAGGACCCTGGGATCATGACCTGAGCTGCAAGCAGATACTTAACTGAGCCACCCAGGTGCCCCAAAGCTACATTTTAAAGTATAATTTTTAGTCTTCTCTCATAAGTGTGGTAAAATAAAGTAGATACCACAGTGGTTAATACTTTTCAAATTAAAGATACCTTGCTTTAAGCCACTTCTACATCCTTGAAAAAAATTTGAAGCGTATCTTATTGTCCTGTCAATTTATAATATAGGACTAAAAGGTTTTTATCTTATGTGACATTGATGGAGGAGAGAGGAAAATAGTGTGGTTAACATTTAACACTACCAAAGGAAATAATACTTAGACCAAAAAAAAAGTCAACAGAATAGTTCTATATGAGACCATCCTTTTTATTGCTCTTTGTTTGGTATGAATCATAGAATCATGTAATTAGAGGTCGTTAAGAATCATCCACAAGTTATCCTTGCCTGTAACTTCAAATTTTTATTACAGTAATTTGCTAATTTTTCTTCCCTTTCAGAACAAAATTGTATATAGACATTCATCACTCAATTGTATATGGTGATTCTTTACATAGCATTTCGCTGCCTTATTACTTGCAAAAATGTTACCTCCACAGTCAGCTTTTAAAATCAGTGCTCTTTTAGTTTATTATGCATAGTTAGTTTATACTGTCCTATATGTATATTTTTATCTTAAACAGCTATGCAGTGATCATGTGGGAAGTCTTATCCAGAAAACAGCCTTTTGAAGGTAAATGTACTTTCACTTCCTTATTCTAGATGATAACATGTTGGCCATATCCAGAACTACCTAAATAAAGCCCTCTAGTTTTAAAAATGCCTACCATGCATTTTGTGGAAAACACACTATAAAAACATAACATAACAATATCAATTCTGAATCCACTGTATATTGGAAACTGTACTAGAGTAAGCATTAGAAAATGTAGATTCTAATTCTTATTCTGACAGTAATTAGCACTGTGATCAAGCCACTAAATCTCTTGAGTCTTCATTTCTTTTTTTATTTGCAAAATGAAAATTTTAAATTTTTATTTCTTAGATTCATTCCAGCTATAGAACTCTTTATTTGAAAATCAGTGTTTCTTCTATAACAATGAAGAATAATTTTTAAGTTCTCTGATAACATTGTGCATTTCTTTATTTTGAGGATAATATAGGTCAGCTTGCTATGTAATAACCTCAGAATCTCAGGAGCTTACAAAATAAACATATGTTTCTCATTCACATTAGATGTGAGTGGTCATTCTTGGCTGTGCTGGGTTCCACTCAGTTCTGCTGAGCTGTGCTCTATTCATGTTCCACTGGCCAAATCAGATACATGACCAAGCTTAAAATTAATGAAGTGAGGTGAGGCTATAAACTACACCACAGGAGGCATACAAGTCTGCTGGGTTATATACGTGTATATATATGTCTTTAACAAAAAGGGGGGTAATGCATTATTCCTAAGATTTTAAGTTTCCCACATTTTCATTTGGTTGACTTTAGAATGTATTTAAGTAAGTAATGTATTAAATCATAATATATTTCTAATGAATGAAAATATTTGTTTTGACAGAAGTCACCAATCCTTTGCAGATCATGTATAGTGTATCACAAGGACATCGACCTAACACTAATGAAGAAAGTTTGCCACTTGATATACCTCATCGAACACTTATGATCTCTCTAATAGAAAGTGGATGGGCACAAAATCCAGATGAAAGACCATCTTTCTTAAGTGAGTGTACAGTTTTAGTCTGGACCTTTAGAAGTACAAAAATAGTGAATATACTGTGAATAAAATAGTCCTTGAAAAATTACACAAGTTAGATGGCAAGCTTAAAGTTTGTTTGTTTGTTTTAAATTCAGTTCCTGTTTTTATTTTATGAGATGAGATTGGAGAGATAAGGAGGGGCTGTTGGCTATCATAGAAAGGTTAGAAATTTATTCCAAGTACAGTGGAACATCATTAAAGTGTGTTTCTATAGAAATGATATCTAATTTTTTTTGGAAAAATCACTCTTGTTGCTGTGTAGAAAATTGAATGGAGAAGGATAGGAGTGGAAGCAAAGAAACCACCTAGGAGACTCTAGCAAGAGTTTACTAATTAAGGTGGTAATCTGAGATAGAAAAATTACATAGAATTAAGATCTATTTCAGAGGTAGAACAGATCATCATCTAAATGTAAACACAGGAGAAAGTTTTTAAGACCTTGTGTTAATCAAAGAGCTCTTAAATATGACATCAAAAACAAGATCCATGAAAAAAATGGTAATTGAGCTTTGAAAAAACTGAAAATTTTTGCACTTCAAAGATGCTATTAAGAAAAAGTGGAAAGAGAGGCGCCTGGGTGGCTCAGTGGGTTAAAGCCTCTGCCTTCGGCTCAAGTCATGATCCTGAGGTCCTGGGATCGAGCCCCACATTGGGCTCTCTGCTCAGCAGGGAGCCTGCTTCCCCTCTCTCTGCCTGCCTCTCTGCCTACTTGTGATCTCTGTCTGTCAAATAAATAAATAAAATCTTTAAAAAAAATCCCTTATTGATGTTTCTCAACTTGTGATCTACCTAACTTATGGTCACCTTGGGCACATGGTACTTGTGAAAAGGACAGCTCCTTGCACTGTACCTCAGACCTGCTGTACTAGAACAACCGCCCATGATCTCAGGGTCCTGGGATCAAGCCCTGCATCAGGCTCTCTGCTCAGCGGGGAGCCTGCTTCCCTTCCTCTCTGCCTACTTGTGATCTCTGTCTGTCAAATAAATAAATAAAATCTTAAAAAAAGAAAAGAAAAAGTGGAAAGATAAGCCACAAACTGGGGAATTATCTTTCTAACTAAAAAAGTAATGAAATATACTTTTTATTCAAAATTTGTGTCCAATCCTCATTAGTTCTATATTTAAAAAATCAAAAGGTGCTTATAATGCATTCACATTTTATTTCTTATTTCTCAGAGCTATGTGGGAGGGTATCTATCTCCTTTGTACCTAGTGCCACTTGCAAATATTCATTTCTTTTCCTTTCTCTAAAAATTCTTGCTTCCCTAAAGATCATACCATTGGACCATACTTACTTTTCTACAGACTTCCAGGTTTTTCCCTTTTGTTCTTTTTTTTTTCTTTTCTTTTCTTTTTCTTATTGACATATAATATATTATTTGTTTCCGGGGCACAGGTCTGTGATTCATTAGTCTTACACAATTCACAGCACTCACCATAGCACTTACCCTCCCCAGTTCCATCCCCCAGCCACCCCATCCCTCCCACACCGCTCCCCTCCAACAGCCCTCAGTTTGTTTCCTGAGATTAAGGGTCTATTTTGGTTATCTCCCTCTTTCGTCTTGTTTCATTTTTCCCTTCCTTCTCCTATGATCTTCTGTCTTGTTTCTCAAATTGCTCATATCATGTGATCATATGATAATTGTCCTTCTCTAATTGACTTATTTCACTTAGCATAATACCCTCTAGTTCCATCCACATCATTGCAAATGGCAAGATTTCAGGGGTTTTGATGGCTGCATGGTATTCCATTGTATATATATACCACATCTTATTTATCCATTCATCTGTTGATGGACATCTAGGTTCTTTCCATAGTTTGGCTATTGTGGACATTGCTGCTATAAACATTCAGGTACATATGCCCCTTCAGATCATTACATTTGTATCTTTAGGGTGAATACCCAGTAGTACAATTGCTGGGTTGTAGGGTAGCTCCATTTTCAACTTTTTGAGGAGCCTCCATAGTGTTTTCCAGAGTGGCTGCACCAGCTTGCATTCTCACCAACAATGTAAGAGGGTTCCCCTTTCTCTGCATCCTTGCCAACACCTGTCATTTCCTGACTGGTTAATTTTAACCATTCTGACTGGTGTGAGGTGGTATCTCACTGTGGTTTTGATTAAGACTTTGACTTTTGCTTTATGACTTTACACTGCTTTGACCACTGAATACTGAAAAGAAGCCTTCTGCAGATCACAGAGCTCTCTCTCTGTATACAGCTCCCCTCTCTGATACTTCCCTGTGAACTCTATCTGCCTTGGTCTACCCAGACTCTCAGCCCCATCTCTTCAGTTAAGTTTCCACTCACTTGAGAAGTGAGGCTCCACCTCACTTCCCTCTTAAGCCGCAGCTAGAAACTCTCAACACAGTAAGTATGAGCAGTCATAAGGCTCACCTGATTTGTTTCCCATCTCTCAGCAATCACTGTCCTTTGTTGCCTGGTATCTTGTATTTTGAAGACCACTGTTTCATGTATTTTGTCTGGCTTTTTGGGTTGTTTTAGGCAGAGTGGCAAATCAAACCTTCTTGCTACATCTTGGCCAGAAGTGGGAGTTATTTACTGTTTTCTCTTTAAACAAATGGCCATGGTACCTAGGTGGTTCAGTGGGTTAAGCATTAAGTATCTGCCTTCAGCTCAGGTCAAGATCCAGGGTCCTGGCATCAAGCCTGGTGCATCAGGCTCCCTGCTCACTGGGGAGTCTGCTTCTCCCTCTGGCCCTTCCCATGCTCCTGCATGTTCTCTATCAAATAAATAAAAACTTTAAAATAAATAATGGCCAGAACTGGACACTAAACACTACTTAGCAATTCTGTTATGCTTCTCAAATGCATGTACTGTTCCATGTTTATATATCAGCTGAAGGTATGATATAAGGACCCCTGGGGTGGTTGATCCCTGTGACTTCAGAAGAATTCCCAAAATCAAAAACTCTTCAAAATAATAAATACTAAGATTATTTTTTTTAATTCTCATTCTCTCATGAGTCTGTAGTGGATTTTCCCAAAGACTAAATGAGGTATAATCGTTTCATTGCTTCAACAAATAATGGAATGTATTTTCATGTATTCTGATATTTTAAATTTTTCTCAGTTTTAATTTGTAATATAGTAAGTGTCAGTAGATGACACACACATACCAAAGCTATTTAGGATAGTCAATAATTTCAGAGAATCCTGAGACCTAAAAGCTTGAGAATTGCTTCTTTGTGTCCGTGATCATCTTGTACTATTGTAGGAGATACCTAAGGCCCATTCTTTATGGTCCCAAAGTGAAGATGAAATTCCATTTCAGTCCCCAAGAAGGAAAGTATAGGAAGAACATTTCCAGCTTCTGTGTGCCCCTCAGCACTCTTCTTCAGACTTACCTCATTTGTTAATTTTTTTTTTAAGATTTTATTTACTTGACAGACAGAGATCACAAGTAGGCAGAGAGGCAGGCAGAGAGAGAGGAGGAAGCAGGCTCCCCGCTGAGCAGAGAGCCCGATGTGGGGCTAAATCCCAGGTCCCTGGGATCATGACCTGAGCCGAAGGCAGAGGCTTTAACCCACTGAGCCACCCAGGAGCCCCTCATTTGTTAATTTTGGAGAAAAACTGAGTATGCTTATCTGGTCCCGCTTCTCCGTATTTTCCTTCTTTTAGAAGTCAGCCTCTCTAAAGGATGCATATTTTCTGCTCCCCCATGTGGAAGTAGATGAGGCCTGTGGCTGAGTAAAGCTGTGAACTCTTTCCAAGCCTATTGGCTACAGATCTAATGGTAAATTATCATTATCATTATCAGTAATAAATGTTGGTATTTTGATTATTATTTATCATTATTCATGGCATTTGATAGATTCTAAGCTTAGGAAAAGAAGACAGGGGTAATAACTTACCCTCCCTTCTTAAACCTGCTGCACACCACACTCCATCTTTCCTTTGGGCTGATCACCTGTTTTCACACTACATTAAGAAAATAGAAACCGGGGCGCCTGGGTGGCTCAGTGGGTTAAAGCCGCTGCCTTCGGCTCAGATCATGATCCCAGGATCGTGGGATGGAGCCCCACATCAGGCTCTCTGCTCTGCAGACAGCCTGCTTCCTCCTCTCTCTCTCTGCCTCTCTGCCTATTTGTGATCTCTGCCTATCAAATAAATAAATTAATTAATTTTTAAAAAAAGAAAAGAAATTAGAAACCATGATAGAGTACTACTATCTCAGATCCACCACCAGATCTATAATCTTAGTTGTACTTGTAACCATCTTTCCTAACTTATCTCATTTAGAGAGGAAAAATTGTCCATATATTTACATAAATGTAAACATACTATTTGTGCTCTGAATACCATTCCCAAACCCTCTCCAGCTTCTGTTCCTTTGTACTCTTTCTCTACTCTTACAGTACCAATTTCAGCCTGTCTACTGGATTATTCAGCAATCATACAGATATATTCCATCTTTGTCCCCTATCTTTGTACGGGGGGGGAAAAAAAGACATGACTTCATATGTTGACTTCAGGTTCCACCTCATTTTTCGGCTCTCATTCAAATCTAAACACCTTGTAGGAATTGTCCATACTTCCTGTCTCTGCTGCTTTCCCTCTAACTCAGGTTTTAACAAACATTTATCAGTCTTCTGTTTTCATATCTCCGCTAAAGCTACATTGTTGGGATTACCAAGGATGGCAATATTAGAAAATCCTGCTTATCTTACTTGGCTTCTCAGAAGATTAGACATGACTAATGATTCCTTCCTTGAAAT
The DNA here is from genome assembly GCA_003697995.1 of Taxidea taxus jeffersonii. Taxonomy (NCBI): domain Eukaryota; kingdom Metazoa; phylum Chordata; class Mammalia; order Carnivora; family Mustelidae; genus Taxidea; species Taxidea taxus. The sequence goes on along the minus strand of ML103658.1, from coordinate 15,386 downwards.
TTTCTTTCTGGTAGCTTCAAGAGACAAGAGGCTACACGATTTAGTATTCTTTCTTCCTCAATCTCTTTCTCTTCCTCTACTCAATTTTGAACTGTTGGAGTGCCTTAGAACTCTAACATGGGCCTTTTACTCTCTGTATCCTATCTTTATTCACCCCCTAGATAATCCAGTCCAGACCATGGCTTTATATACCATCCATATGTTAATGATGCTCATTTTTATATATGGAGCCCTGACCTCTCCTTTCAGCAATAAGTTCATAGATTATTATAGTAATTGTAGTAGTAATTATGGTTATTTCTATTTGTGGCTATTATGAATAATGCTGGTCTGGCTATTCATATGCAAGTTTTTGTGTGAACATGTTTTCATTTCTCTTAGATTGCTACCAATGAGTTGAATTGCTGGGTTTTATGCTAAATTTATCTTTCTTTTTTTTTAATTATATCTATTTTTTTTAAGATTTTATTTATTTATTTGACAAAGAGTGATAGAGAGATCACAAGTAGGCAGAGAGGCAGACAAAGGGTGGGGGAGTAGGCTCCCTGCTGAGCAGAGAGCCCTATGCAAGGCTCCATCCCAGGACCCTGAGATCATGACCTGAGCGGAAGGCAGAGGCTTAACGCACTGAGCCACCCAGGCGCCCTTATCTTTCATTTTTGAGAAACTCTCAAATGTTTTCCAAAATGGCTACATCATGTTACATTCCCATTCTTAAATTTGGTTTCTTATTATTGCCAGAGTTCTTTATATATTCTAGATAAAAGTCCTTTAGCAGATACATGATATGAAAAGTGTCCTCACAGTCTGGGGCTTGCCTTTTCATTTTTCTTGATAGCAGCTTTTTGAAGTGTAAGAGTTTTCAATTTTTTTGAAGTACATTTATCAAAATTCTTTGTGGATCCTGTTTTTAATGTCATATCTAAAAACTCTTTGCCTAACCCAAGGCCATGAATATTTTCTCCTATATTTGCATTTCAGTGATGATCCATTTCAAGTTAATTCAATGTATGGTGTTAGGTAAGAGTCTTTTTTTATTGGAATCTAGCTATCCTAGCACAATTTGTTGAAAATATTATCCTTTTCCTATTGAATTGCCTCAGCAACTTTGTCAAAAAGTAATTGACCATAACTATAAGGGTTTATTTTTAGACTCTCAAGTGTATTCCATGATGTGTATTTCTATTTTTATTTATATAATAAAGGATCTTAAGAGGGTTGAATGTCATCAGTTTGGGGAAAAATTGACCAAGGGCCTTATCAGGGAACTATTAGCATTTATATTTTGCAATTTAATGATTAGAGCAATCCAAACTCAAAACTTTTTTTCTTATTTAGAATGTTTAATAGAACTTGAACCAGTTCTGAGGACATTTGAAGAGATAACTTTTCTTGAAGCTGTTATTCAACTGAAGAAAACAAAGGTAAATTGCTAGCTGAAATAGTAGAAATTGAATTTAAAACAATCGTATATTATTCATGGAGATTTTCAGCATAGGTTAATTTAGTTTTTATCTATATATTTTTCACACATACAGACTACAGTATTAGGGTGATAGAGTTTAACACAGAACTGTGAATACTGTTTTCTCTGTCACCAAAGAACTTTTCCATTTCATTCAAATGGCCACTTCTAGATTTCAGAGGCATTTTCAGAACTGCCGTATGTTAAATATGTTTAAAATGTGTAATGCCCGTTATGTACGATGAATGCCCTAAATCACTAGGGTTTTTTAACCTGTGTTTCTTAACCTGAAGTTTTTGTATATACAGAGTAATAGAAGTCTGGGTTCTTAGCCTTCTTTTTATTCAGTGTTCTTGGGCTTTTTTAGATTTATTGCCAAGTTAAGCTGTCAAATTGTATTAATAATTGAGGCCAAGATGTATAGTTTTAATGCTTTATTTTGTTTTATTTTCCCACTCAAAAACTCTCTATGTTACATAAATCAAAGTAACAGTTTATGTGAATTACTTAGAACAATTGTCTTATTTACTCATTCTGGCTTTTCTAGATTAGAACAATTGAAGGGACCTATTACTGCAGGGTTTTTCTTAATATTATCAAAAGTTCGTTTAAAAAACAACTACTGTCCTTTAGGGACAAAGTAAGCATAGTTGAACACTTGCTGAGTTTCATTAAATTACATCTGAGATATAATAATAAAAATAACCACTGATTAACCAAAAGTCTTGAGTTGTGAACAAGCATAGTCTACAATTTATGTATCATTACATGACATTGATTGCATCTTGCAGTTTAATAGATCTTTTGACATAAACTGTAGTTTAAAATGGAAATGCATGAAGAAACAACCACCTTTAGATTAAAAATTGATGGTGTCAGTATTAGTGCCTATTTTTTAAGAAACTAGAGAACTGTGTTTTAATTTTTTTGATAACTTTTCACTGACCTCCCTGCTTCTGAGTAGGTAGAGTCTTTTCTAGAACATTCCAATCTCTCCACTTCTTACTAGCTACAAACTTCTGTAATATATATATATATATATATATATATATATAGAAAGAGCGTCATTTTTTTT